>CAUYQG010108909.1:0-14778 GCA_963574415.1 Tarsius wallacei
AGGCCTGCTGTAATGCCTCTGCGGTGTCCGTGGACAAGTTCCGTGTGGGGGAGCAGGCCCCCTGGGAGAGATCTGGAGTCTTTCTGTGTCCTCTTCTGCGGAGGTCTCACAGACCACGCTGCCCGGTCGCCATCTTGGCCCCCTCTCAAACTCTATTAACAGACACACTCTCAGAATGGAAAGAGAAAAATCCACTCTATGTGACTTATGAATAGCATGGTTATGTAGCTTATTTCAAAACCAGGACATTTTTGATGATGAAGGTGGTCACTATCAATTATTACACCTGGAGGACAGTTGTAAACCAGAAACCAAACTGTCCCAGACAAAAAAGGATATATCATTACATTACTTATGGCAGATACACTAAATGAACACAGAAAGACTGAACATAAAATAATTGCTAAGTATTTATTAGACAGATTTTAAAACAAAAATTAACATGTTAACATTTTAAAAATAGATTTTAAGGTACAAAGCATTGCACATCTGTCAATTGACAAATATTTACTGAGTGTTCTTTGTGTACCAGGCACTATTCTAGGGACCAGAATAATAGTAACAAATAAGCCAAGCATAGTAACTGTCCTCAGACAGTTTATGTTCTACAACCTAATAAACCAATGATCACAAAAGAAATCAAGAGTCTGGCCAGGTGCGGTGGCTCATGCCTGTAATCCCAGCACTTTGGGAGGTAGAGGCAAGAGGATTGCTTGAGCCCTGGGGTTCAAGACCAGCCTGGGCAACGTAGCAAGAGCTCATCTATACAGTAAATCAAAAAATTAGCCAGGCGTGGTGGTGCACACGTTTGGTTCCAGCTATTTGGAAGGCTGAAGCAAAGGATCACCTGAGCAGTTCGAGACACAGTGGCAGTGACTGTGCTGCTACACTCCAGCCTGGGTGACAGAGTGAGACTCCAACTCCAAAAAAAAAAAAAAAAAGAAATCAAGAGTCTGTCTTTCTTCTTTCTTCTCTCCTCTCCACTTTTGTTCTATTTCTATAATATTAATACAAATTTTAAACTGAAACCAGATAGAAAATGGAAAAAAAGAGAGAGAGAGAGGAAGGGGCAGGACAGGGTAGAAGGAAGAATAAAATGTCAAGGATTCTAAATAAAATACTTCTAAATTAAATAGAGCAGAAAATTTAAAATAATGTCATGATTAAGTATGACATGCTGGTAATATCAACATGGTTCAAAATTTTAAAAGTTACTAATGTATTAACACACATGAGATCAAAGATGAGACACAAAATCATTTTCTGATAATCACTAAAGAATAATGTTAGATTCAGAAACAGAAATTTTCTAGCACATCTGTTGAAGGTCTAAATTGGTAGGTCCACAGTCCTTTATCTGAGGTTCCAAATACTGTTCATTTGTGTTTGTTTTTGTGTTTTGGTCACACATTCTCTGTACTGATTTAAACTCATTAACAGACAGTAGAATACAGAAAGGAGTTTAAAAACTGATGAATAATATGATCACATATTTGTAAAATGTTGCTTTTGTGTTTGTGGCAGGAGTGAGGAAGTTGGACAACATCTAAAATTTGTCTCTAAGTGGTGGCATGATAGGCAATTTTTGCTCTATTATTTTTAATACTTTGATTTCCTTTCTTTTCTAATGATCAATATTTCACTGTGAAATATGAGGAAATTAGCTTATTTACAGTTGCCTGTTCTTCACCTCTCCTCACCTTTCAATTTTTATGTTACATTGTTTTTACATAAATGATATCTATAAAACATATGAATGTACATATAGATTCTCACCCGTAATGAAATCTTTCATATTTATCCAAAGGAACATAGTCTTCAAGTGTTGTCCCATAGCAGCATCACATTGAGGGTACTTTTAGGCCCTACCTCAATCGCTGGACCATAATTTCTGGGCTCGGGACTACAATAAGACCAAACTCTGGAAAAAATAAATGCATATTAAAAACAATCTCATTAAATGTTTTCCATAATCATTAAAGTATGAGGACAACTGGTCTATAGCTTGGATTAAAAAAATGATGGTGATAGAATTATTCCTAGACTTTATCTTGGGAGTAAAAGCATTTTAAGGAATTATCATAACTATTTTCCCTGACAAATTTCTGTGTCTGTTTTTATAAGGTTTTTATATATAAAGACCACATATAATCCTTCTACAATATTTTTGGCAATTGGTTTTTTGGAAGAGTTGAAGATGCTTTCCGAAAATCATTGCAGAAGATCTAGAACTGAGTGTCAAACTGCTGTTTCTTTTTCATTCTAGGGTCGCTATTGAACTAATCTTGGACTTATATTTTTCAGTAATTCCTTGAAGCTGATAACATTCTTTCTTGACATCCTCTACTATAATGATTGTATTATTTTAAGAAAGTAGATATTTTATGTCAGCAAGTGGGAATTAGGAAAGAGAAATTTAGACATATATATTAAATCTATTGAACCAGAATTTTCCATATGTAGAGGCTTTGTCATCATGATCATATTTTTAAAAATCTGACACTTGTATGATTTAAAATAAGTATGAAAAGCCTGGGAGTAGTATGATACTTTTTTAAGGTAATAAAGAATATCCATTTTAAATCAACAAAAAAATATAACAATACTGAAACACTGCAGGCTTAATATCAATCAAAGTCAGAAAAACAATAAATATAATTTTTATCACTACTATGATTTAATATGGTCTCAGACATCTGCCCAAATCAATGAGAGGAAGCAAGAACATTATTATTTTCAGATATTAGCCAGTCAAAAAGTCCCAGCAAATCAATTGAAATGCTATTATAATTAACAAGAGAAAACATTAAATTGAACAGGTAAAAATAAACATGAAAAGTATTTTTAAATAAATAGCAGCAATAATCAGCAAAATGAATAAAAACTCCTGGTCACAATAATAACAAACTGATAAAATACGTGGAATATAAAGTTATCAATAAATATATAACACCCATAAAAGAACACTACAGATGTTCAAAGTGAAATGAAGATGTGTTTAATAAATGGAGGAATAGGACATGCTTTTAATTTAGAAAACAGAAATTCTGTAAATGTCAATTTTTCTTTAAATGTATTTCCATTTCAAACAATTTCATTCATACTCCTACAACATTTTTTTCAAGGGATGGGGAAGGAAAGCTTGTACTAACTTCTATTAGAATATATAATACATCTCCAAAAATAAAACAATACTGTACTGACATCAGAATTGATGGACAGAATTGCAAGTCAAAAGCAAATTCTATTTATGTTTAAGAATTATGAATATGGTAAAGGCATATGATACATTGATGAAGCCTCAGAACTATTCAATTAGAGAATACTGATTTGAAAAATATCTTTAGATTCTTATCTCATACCACATATCAAAATATAAACTTCACATGCATTTCCCAAACTAATTCCTCAAAAATGAAACTATGAACATAGAAAAAATAGATGAATAAATATCTGGTACTGATTAGGAAAACAATAATAGATTTTTTTCATTAAATAGTAAATTTGAATATATTAAAATTTTAGACCCCTGTATTTCAGCATATTACAAATATTTAGTGGTAAACTAAATTAGGAAAAACCAATTGCAAAAAATATTGTAAAAGGACTATATGTGGCCTTTATATATAAAAACCTTATAAGAACTGAAACAGAAAACAGTTAAATAAAATTCAAAGCTCTAATTATCTTTTAAAATAATCTATGTTACTAGTAGTCAGATAAATTGAAACATTTAAAACAATTATTAAGTAAAATTTAGCAAACAATACTAATAATATGTATTTTTAAATGTAAGATTAAAAAAAAGCTACCAACTGAAAGAAAATACTTGCAAATCACACACCTGACATAGGACTTGCATCCAGAAAATATAAAAAACTTCAAACTGAATAATTTAAAAAAAATTTTTTAGTGGGCAAAAGATTTGAACATAGATTTCAACGAGCAAGATACATAAATGGTAAAAAGAGAAATGAAAACATGATTAACTTTATTATTAGAGAAATGCAAATTAAATGCCCAGTGAGATACTACTGCACACTTACCAGACTAACTAAAAATCTAGAGCAATCATAAAATTGTTGGCAAGAATATGGGAAAACTGGAACTCTCATTCACTGCTTGTGTGAAAACTTGTCAATTTCTTAAAAAGTTAAATGAGCCAATCCTTTCCAAGGATTTATCCAAAAGAAATAATGGCATAAAAGTATATGATAGACTTTGAACGATGATGTTGCCTTCAAAATTCATATTAAAACTTAATCCCCAATATAGCAGTATAAAGAGGTATGGCTTTAGTGAGGTGATTAAAAGGGCTCGAGATGGAAAAACACATTCTTTGGCCCTTCTTGCCCTTCTGCAACATGAGGACCAGCAGCAAGGCACCTTCTTGGAAGGAAAGACAAGGTCTCTCACTAGACACTGAACCTGCTGACACCTGGATCTTGAACCTCCTGTCCTCTAGAACCGTGAGAAATAAATTTCTGTTCTTTATAAATAGACCTGGTATAAGGTATTTCTTATAGCAGCACAATTGGACAAATATAGTATTTTTACAAAGACTTGTACTCAAATGTATATACTAGCTTTATTTGTAATAGCTAAAAAACTGGAAATTAACCCAATGTCTATCAACAAGTAAATAAAAAACAAATTACATTTATACACTGAAATAGTATTCATCAATAAAAAGGGATGAACTATCAATACACACAACAAAATGGAGGATTCTCAAATAACTATGCTGATTGAAAGAAGCCAAGTGAAAAAGAGTACCTATTATTTGATTTTATTTATATAACATTCTAGATAATGTAAACCAATCTATAGTGACAGCAGAATCTGGTTGTCTAGGGATGGGGAGAGATAGGAAAAAAATTACAAAAAGGCATGAGAAACTACTGGGGATGGTGGTTACACTCATTATCTTGGTTGTGGTGATGGTATCACGGGAATATAAATATATCAAACTTACCAAATTGTGCTGCTTTAAAGTGTGCCATTTATTGTTTACTAAAATACCTTAATAAGTGAATAAAGCTATGAAAAAGGAAGGCAGGATACAAAATCACATCTATAGAATGATTTTATTTTAAGAACACTCCATTTTTCTCTCTCTCTCTCATACACAGAATGAAATCAGAAAGAAATTCACAAAAATAAAAAGAAATGTTTATTTAAATGGTGGAAGTTAAAGATGCTATTTTTAAAATTTTCTTATTGTATTTCTTTGTGTTTCCCAAATTCTCTAACATTTTTGCTTTGGTAAGCTTAAATAAATGCTATCATGGAAAACAAAAACCAAAAAAATTAAGAATGTCATCCAACTCCAAATATACAGATTCATTATAGCATCCATTTTTTTTACACATAAGTCATTATCATCAACCTTTTGTGTAGGTGTTAATTCCATCCTCTTGTTTATTAGCCACAGAAGATATATTATGGAAACTCCTAAATAATGAACAAAATTTAATTTCATGTAGTGATCATTTTACAAAAGACCACTTTGTTAAATGTATTTATTTTCATTTGTACCCACTTTGAATTGTGTGTCTACAAAGCATAAAATATTTTATGAAGAATCCAGGTTTTCAAAATGACAAATTAGTTATAATATTACAAATTAAAAATGTATATTAAATATAATAAAATGGTCAAGAATAAAATAAATATTCAAATTCAAGTATAGGTTGAGCTATAATAGTTCTTTCTTGCTTACTGTCCAAATGCAAATTCCTCAGGCTGGTCATCAAGACTGTCAGTGGTATGTGCGTGGCTACCACCCACTGCCTTTCAAAACATGCTTTTCCCAGTGAACTTTCCTCTAACTCATGCCCTGTCTACCCACTTTGTCCATTCTTCAATAGCCTGCTCATTTGGTCTCTTCTTCCTGTGATATTTCTCTTCTTATGAACCTGAGGTTGTCCTCTCTCTGAACACCCTTCCACTGTTGCTGGACTTCTAAATTAGCACTAAGAGATAAGACACTCGTGTGTGTGTGTGTGTGTGTGTGTGTGTGTGTGTGTGTGTGTGTGTGTTTGGGTAGGTGTGGATATGTAGCTGAATTTTGTCTATTTTTTAATCTCTCAGCAGATGTCTTGGTACAGAGTGAATGTGCAATAAATATTCATTAAATCAAATAGCAATTTTAAAAATTGTTTAATGCATGACTCTTTTTCTGGATCATAGTTTCCTATACAGGAGTAACAATTTCATGGACTTTTTAAAACTTAAAATACTGCATTGCAAATAGTATGAAAATACTGCAGTGTAAAAATAGTGGCCCATTCAATAGGACTTTAATGAACAGAGCAAAAGGAGGTTGGACAGGTTTAGCATTTTGTTTGTCATCTGATATATTTTCATAACATTTTACGAATTAGAAATACATTTTACTTATCCCAGGCAATGTTAAATATAATTTTTCTTATGCAAAACAAAGAAAAAAAACAAATAAAATGATTTACTGTGACTACTAACAAGTAATGACTGTATGTATTATGTAAAATGGAACAAAATCAGCTTATCTGGTATCTGCATTATCTCTGTATGACTGTCATCATGCATATGTTTCTTTCCTCTGTTTATTTTGCTCTTCTCTGTAAAGTAGATCAATTCTTTGTCATTTTATTGAAAAAATTCAATGTGCTGTTGGTGCTTTGCTTATCCTATAGCACAGGGTTAATTCAGATTTAAAATTAAAAGATTTGCTTTTCATTTTATATGTGGCTCAATTACCAGTCACTCATAATATGTTATTATACTATTTAGATACAATTTAAGTATATATAATAATAAGATAGTTATCTAGTATTTTCAGTAATAAAATGTTTCCATCAGCTAGAAAGCTTACAGTCTTATTATTTTTCTCATTATTGCTTTGGTTTTATAAGTTATTATAACTTGGTATAAATATTATAATTGTGTGGATAGCTTTGGTCAGGAATATTATAATATTTTATTTCTAAAGTAGAGTTCTTTAGGTTGTATGGAAGGGTCCAGAAGAATCATCATTTGAGTTGTTACTAAAAATGCATTCTCATCTCCAGAAGTTGAATGCTCAGCAAACAAAAATACCTTTAGTTGCCAGAATAATTGGCTTTACTTTAGTGGTGTCTTAGATGTCTTAGTTACTTTCAATGGTCTGTCTAACAACTCATTATTTTTTTAAGCACTGATACCAGTAAAGCCAACATAACAATGTTTTTCTGCCTTAATAGCTTTAGCAGTGTTTCTCAGGGCAATGCTGCAACTAAGAAATATAACTTACTAGCCTTGAAATCTTTATCCAAATTCTTTCATTCATTCATTCATTTATTAATGTAACAGATATTTATTTGTGCCTACTGTTTTTCAAGCACGGTGATAAAAACAATAGAACGATCCTAGCATTCAAGACATTAAATCTAGTAGAATGGATATATTAACAGAAAATTATAATGCAATGTGGTGTATATAATTTATTAAGCTACTCAACAAAAATTATATTGAACATCCACTAGGTACACCTAATATTGTGGTACAAACTAGAAATAAGATTTTAAACAGACATTTTTGAAATTTATGGTCTAGAGAGTTATTTAAGAAATAAATAGAAAACAAAATTGGTAATTATCAATCGTTAGGTGATATGATGGATAGGTGGGAGTTGAAGAACACACAGGCAATTGCTTTTGAGGTTCTAGCATGAGATTGATTATTCATTAGTATAAATTTAACAGACACTCATATAGAATATACTACATGTTAGACTCTGTTTTAAGCGCTTTTTAATTCACCTAATCTCCCATAACAACCTTACTCTTATTTATCTTTATTTTGCAAGTGAAAGGCCAAGTAACTCACCCAAGGTAACAGAACTATTAAGTGGTAGCACTGGAACTCCAACGCAGGTGATCCGACTCAAAAATTATATTTCTAAGCACTAATCTAGCTGCCTCTCACATGTGACTTGGAGAGCCTAGTGCTACGGAAAATACCAAAAAAAAATGAATAACTGTGGTGGGGAAGATGTCAGTCTGAGGTACTTAGATAATATCCTCTTGGTAGAGGTTGCTGGATGTGAGTTTGTGTTTAAGCAAGTGGGCGGGGCTAAGGACAGAGACTTAGGGGTTGCTAATTTATAGGTATTAGTGAAAGCCTAACAAATAGGCGAGTTCACTTAGTGGTTCCAAACACTAATCCACAGGCCATTTCGGATCCATATTCAAGCGTATAACAGTTCTTTGCAAAGCAGATCAGTAAGGACTGTTTATTGGTTTAGTGACCAAATTTTATCTTTTTCCCCCTTATGCAATTATAGTGAATAGAGAATGCACACAAAAAAGTAATTAGAACCTGAGACCTAAAGTCAAATGGGCCCTATTATTCACTCTACACATCTAAAACTTGAAAACTGCTAAAGAAGCAGTCCCCAATCTTTCTGGCATCAGGGACTGGTTGCATGGAAAGCAATTTTTCCATGGACAGGGTGAGGGGGATAGTTTCAGGATAATTCAAGTGCATAGCATTTATTGTACACCTTATTTCTATTATTATTACCTTATAATATATAAGGAAATAATTATACAGCTCACCATAAAAAAAGCAGCACGGATGAAAATGGTTAATAAAATAATGTACAGGCCACATGTGGAATAAAATAAGTGTCAGATTCTGACTTAAAGCCTGCCACCAGACGCAGCTGTTCAACTGAAGTATGTCACCTCACTTGTCACTCACTGATAGGGTTTTCATATGAGTCTGCAAGCAACTGATTTATTATGGTCTCTGTGCAGTCAAACCTCACTGCTAATGTTAATCTGTGTTTGCAGCGACTCCCCAGTGCCTCACTCCATCACTGCCTCAGCTCCACCTCAGATCACCAAGCATTAGTTTATCATAAGTAGTGTGCAACCTAGATCCCTCGCATGCACGGTTCACAATAGGGTTTACAATCCTATGAGAATCTAATGCTGCCGCTGATCTAACAGGAAGTGGAGCGCTGGTGGCAATGCAAGCTATGGGGAGCAGCTGTAAATACAGATGAGGTTTAAATGGCTTGCCAGACACTCACCTCCTGCTGTGCGGCTGGTTCCTAACTGGCCCTGGACCCTGGACGGGGCTAGGGGTTGGGGGGAGGTTGAGGATCCCTGTGCTGAAGGAAACAGCTGTGTACACAGAAGACCCTGTCTTTCCTATCCAGTTGCAAGCTTAAAACCTAGCAAAAATGTCTATTCGAATTCTTCACTTGAAGAGAATAATATGGTAGATCTAAAGAATGGCCTATCCAAGAAAGACTTAAAATGAAAATAATGTAAATTACCTAATACATGAACATACTGTGACAGTTACATGCCTGGCAGAGCTTGGAACCAAATTAGTAACAGGGAATAGAAAATTAAGCAAATAAAATAAATGCAATTATTAACCTAAGTAGAATAGAGTCATCACACAGCAAAAGTAATTATAGTTTATTTTGTGGCCCAGTTTTTATGGACAAAATAATGTTACCAACACATGCTTTAAAATCAAATTTTTTTATAAATTAGTATATACCCATATTGATGGGATGGGAGTAGAAAACTGAGGGGGGATATTAGCGAAAGGGCAGAGGAGCTAAATTTTTATCTTATAAAATATTAAGCCAATAAACAATGACTAAACTGATTTAAAAAACTAACACATTTTATTAAGAGATATAATAATAAATAGCAAATTGTCAGCCAAGAATTGAGTCCTGGTTTCTAGTAAGAAAAAAGGAAAAGTTGGGAATTGCTGTTTTTCATAACACAATTTGTGATACTATTGAACTCTACTTAACTATTATATGTGTATTCATAATTTTTCTTTGAAAGCTAAATGACTTATAAACTTGCAGGAGGCAAACAAAATGAAAGTCATAAATAGTAGCATTTGTATTGGCAAACATTAAAACAGCAAGTTCATGAAAGATGGTGAAGAATTCCACCAGAGACAGGAAGTCCCAGTACCCAAAAAACAAGAGTTTTGAAAGTAAAGTGAAAGATTTAAAAGATTGAATGGATTCTTAGCATCATAAAATTATAGATAAGTATTGCATGCCCTGGCTCACAGTGAAATTTAAGGTTACCAAAGGCAAATAAAAATTTCTAAAAGCCCTAGAAATAAAAGATCATGGAGAAATATTTTCAACATATAGGAAAAAAAAACTCTGATTTTAGAACATTCTATCTTCCTAGAACATTCTATCCTCCATTTAAATGTAATTGTGAAATTAAGACATTCTTATGCATTTAAAGCCTCAGCAGTTTTGTGTAACGAAGATCCTCTGAAAACATTTTTTAAGGAAATATTACAATAAAAAATAAAGTACTATGAAAAACATGGAAAAAAATGAGTAAACTAATGAGTAAACTAAAGTAACTTAGTAAAGTTATTGCGGTATAGAACAACAAGAACAAAAATTAATTTTTTTAAAAAGAAAACACATTGAAGAAAGTGAAAGAGGCAGAGAGAGAGAGAGAGAGAGAATGCAAAGCTATTTCAGCACAAAAATAAAATTTTAGAACTTAAATTTGACCAACATAGTAATACAGCCAGAAGTGGAGAGATGAAAAATAGAAAGTATTTAACTTATTTCAGGATATATACAGATATTGATAAGTCATAAAATTGGCAAGAAAAATTAACCTTAAAATGTTAGTGACAATAACACAAAAAAGAGAAAAAATATATATATAACATTTTAATCAGCTAAAGAAAACTTGATTTAGCCAATGTGAAGCAGAGAAAAATAAAAAACAAAAATATGTGAAAAAATTTAAAATAAAGTAGAATTATAAAGTCTCAATACAGCAACAAATATAATATCTATAAATAAATTCAGATCTCTAGTAAAAAGAGACAACCAGATTAGATTTAAAAAGCAGTATCAGAGCAATGTAAAATAAACTTACAAATTCTATAGCACTTTTTTTCTAAATAGGAAATATAGCATTTTCAATAATTACAAACACTCTACAATACATAGGAACTAACAAAGAATTCACAAGCCTCCTTCAAAAATATTGCAAAATTCTATCGACGGACATAAGTAATCTGAATATATGAAAACACATTTTGTGCTTGTGTAAAGAGTGACCTAATATTATTGACTTCTATTCTCCAAAAATTAATAAAAGCAATGCAATCACAATGAAAATCTAGCTAGATTTGTTTTGAGTGATATAACATGCTATTATAAAACCAAAATAACAGCTTACAGATCTATGAATAATTATTTTAACTTTTTAAAAACTGAGTAAAATTGGTGAGGTAGGTTAGCACATAGCCTACTAGCATTGAGACCCACTAAAATTCTTAAGCAAAGCAACAAAAGTATCATCTTAAAATAAAAATATATATATTAATAGGTTTTGATACCTCAAAATGAATTTATTTTTTGAAAAAAGATCTTAGACAAAGATAATAAACAATGATAATATGAAAGGCATTTACAAATTTAAAACTGACAATAGAATGATATATAATGGCAGGTAGGAGGAATCACTTCAAGAAAATAATACAAGCAGAAGAAACTCAAAGTTTAAAAACAGGCATTTAAGAAAAGAAGAAGTTAAATGTTAAATAATTATATGAAGAATACTCAATTTCATCCTTAATGAGAATAAAGCAAATCTAAACAATGAAACTTTAAACTGTAAAGATTGAAAAAAATTGAGTGTTGGTGAGGATATGGGAAGCAGAAAACACATTGTTCAGCTAATGCTTTGAAGAATGTTGTAATCATCTAGAGAATAATGTGGCAGTTCTTAAAAATATGAAGGAAAAGTATACTATCCCCAGAAACACCTCCATGAGAGTTACTTCTCCAAGGAAATTATCAACTAGAGACATACAAGAGTATTCATATTGCAGAGGAGTTGGGGGCCACCTAGATGTCCTTCTGTGGGGGTATTAAACAGGATAAAGATGGTGGATACACATTCCAGAACGTTATTCTGTGTTAGAAGACAGAAGAAGTTTCTTAAGGTGTGTTTTAAGAACAAAGATATATCTTAAGAACAGTGTACAAAAAGATTTAAAAAAAAACAAAACGGGATCCATGGCAAAATACTTTTATGCAAATTTAAAATACAAACAAAAACATCACTACAAATTATATATGTTAAACTATTGTCCATACAGGGGAGAGAAATTGAAGAATAGTATGAAAAGAAATGAGCTAACAGAACTAGAGAGGGTCTTGACAGGACTAATGCTGACTCTGTGCCATGAACTCAAAAGACCACACGCTAGCTGAGAAAGAAGAAAAAGAAGGAACAGACAAAGGAAAGAAAAGAGGAAGAAGATAAAGCACAAACTTAAAAATACAAACCTGTACATCCTATCATTTTCTGATTAAGTTAGTCTAGTTATTTTCAAGTTATGACATAATTTTTGCATGCATTTATTTTCTTACTCTTGTAAACCTATGAAGTTCCCAGAACACCCAAGTGTCTACCACATAATAGTGACTATAGATGCTCTTTTTTGACCCAAGCAGGGAGTCGAAGACCTTACAATGTACTGAGGACATTACTCTCATAGGCCCTAGGACTCAATTGTTATGTGCAAGAAGTCTGGGGTCCTTGAAGCAAATGTATTAACAGAACCTACAAAACAATTAGACCCTGGACTAATTTAAGTAGTAATATCTCTGATCTTTGGATGTATTATCATGGCTCCATCCTATTACTAAGAAAAGCCATAGTCTTCTAAAATATATTTTTGTTCAAAACCTTAATTCTTAATTCCTTCATGAGACCATCTTTTTGGATTTGTATAATAAATTGCATTCAATAATCACTGTTGCATGGTTATGCTTTGATACTTGAGGTTTTAGACTCCAAAATAAGTGGGATGCCTTAATGAAAGGATTTCCAGTCTCAGACGAAACCTGGTGTGGGGCATTTAAAGCAAGGAATAGAGACAGAGGAATTTCAGAAAGCAGCAGAAATGTCTTAAAGTGACATTATATAAGCAGACAAAGGCAGGAAGGCAAACATTTGCAAAAGTGGTAAATGCCCTGAGAAGACAGGAAAAGATAAGCGTTAAGAAATAATAACAACAAAAATAGAATGAGGAAATGAAAAATTAATAAAATATTTGCTCAGGTAAATGTATTCATTTCATTCAACAACATTTATTGATTGCCTACTCTGTGACTGGCTCTGTGGAACACAGCTGTGAATAAAACATTACCTCTGAATAGTCTTGTGTAGAAGACAGCATAAAAAAAGAATGAAGATTCAATGTGTTAAATGTGATAATAAGGGTATAAAAATGCTATGGGAAGACAATGGAGAGAGTAATTAATTCTCACCACAGGGATTACAAAAGGATTCACAGAGTGGCATTTGACCCCCATTCCAAAAGGAAGAGCAAAGATTATTGAGGATAATCATTGAGTAAATAATATATTCTTATAATATTATATTTTGCAGTTACTAAAGGCTCCCCATATTAGAATCACTTTTGGCTAATTTAAATATTTAAATTGTATTTAAAAATCATCGTGAGCTAATTTCATTTTGTATGATTCTTCTGATGAAAATATAATTTTGAAAGATGACTTTTTAAATGTATTCTGACCAAGATGTTTGACCAAATATTTTCCCCAAATTGACCTAAAAATGACTTCTCTTTTAATAATAAGAACACTTATTTCTCTCAAAAATAAGATTTGTTTCATTTGAACTTAGCAATTTTTAGATCATTTAATGCACAATTTAAAATAAACAATTTTTGATCAAATCCCCAAAAGCGAATGCCATAAAAACTAAAATAGATAAGTGGGACCTCATCAAACTGGAAAGCTTTGGCACGGCAAAAGAAATCATCAAGAGAGTGGAGAGACAACAACAGAATGAGAAAAAAATATTTGCTAATTATGTATTTGACAAGGGCCTAACATCCAGGAACTCAAACGAGTCATAAGGGAAAAACAAAAAGAGTCCTATTAAAAAGTGGTCAAAAAACAGAGATAGATTATTTTCAAAAAAAGATATACAAGAGCCAACAGATGCATGAAATAAAAGCTCAGTCTCACTAATCATTAGATAAATGCAAATCAAAACCACATGAGATACCACCTAACTCCAGTAAAGATGACCCTCATCAATAAATTAAAAAAAAAAAAAAAAAAAAAAGCAGATGCTGGTGAGGGTGTGGAGAAAAGGGAACACTTCTACACTTTTTGTGGGAATGCAAACTAGTTTACCTTCTATGGAAATCAGTGTGACGATCCTAAAAGTACTAAAAGTCGACCTTCCATGCAATCCAGCAATACCTCTCTTGGGAGTATACCCAGAATAACATAAATCATTCTGCAAAAAAGACACCTGCACACGTATGTTTAGACCTGCACTAGTCACAACAGGAAAACCATGGAACCAACCCTACTGCCCATCAAAAGCGGATTGGAGCCGGGCTCGGTGGCTCAGCCTGTAATCCCGCGCCTTGGGAGGCTGAGGTGAGTGGATTGCCTGAGCCCGTGGGTTCGAGACCCGCCTGGGCAAGTGAGACCTCATCTCTACAATAAATCAAAAAAATTAGCCAGGCGTGGTAACGCGCACCTGTAATTCCAGCTACTTGGAAGGCTGAGGCGGAGGGATCACCGGAGCCCAGCAGGTTGAGGCTGCGGTGGCCGGGAGCGGCCACTGCACTCCAGCCTAGGTGACAGAGTGAGACTCCAACTCAAAAAAAAAAAAAATGGAATTTTATAGACTTATATGTGCTCTAGCTCATTCTTCTCAAAAGTTCAGAAATTGAGTT
>CAUYQG010108910.1:0-11189 GCA_963574415.1 Tarsius wallacei
TAATTTCCCACCACTGTCAGTCATTTTCTTATAGTATTATGTTGGATGTTCAAGGTTCACTATATGAGTGAGAACATGTGATACTCTGATCTTTGTTTCTGTGAGAGGTCACTCAGTATTATAGATTCTAGTTCCATCCAAGTTGCTGCAAAATCCATGATTTTGCTCTTTTTTATGGCTGCGTAGTATTCCATCGTGTACATGTACCACATTTTTTTAATCCAGTCCTCTGAAGGTCTGTTCTGCCTACTACCTTATATTGAAGTTGGAGTTGAATAAAACCATTAATATAAAAAAAAAGAAATATATTTCTGTTGCTTATAAGTGACCCAATCCAGGATATTTTGCTATAACAGCATGAATAAAGTTAGCCCTCATTCTGAAATTCCAATTCAAGGTGTAAAATTGACCATAAGTGAGGTCAAGACAGATCTGTGCCAAAGTATGCATTTCAGAAGAGACCAAGTTAGTTGAATTGACTCAGAGAACTTGCATTGCTAAGCAAAACTGGAGTTGGCACAAGCATTGATCGTGATTTTCTTATGAGCAGAGTGTGAGTGAGGTTCCATACTTGGCGGTGACTAAGTTATTAAACATCTGTCTTTTTATAAGAAGTTACCATGGCCCATTTTCTTAAGCTTACAGTCTTTCTGTCTCATTTCACTGATTTCTTATTTCAGGCATAATCAAATCTGACATTAATACCAAATTCACTTAATTGGTGAGTCAGTCATAAATCACTTTCCGGCAAACAGCAAAATGAAGTCTATGGAGGCAGCAAGATGGCTGGCCTAGTGAATGATAAGTACCTGCTGAATCTGAAAGAGGAAGGAAAGGCTCCAGGAAAAAAAAAAAAGGAAATTAATCCATTAGCTACGATAGGACTTTTGGTGTAAAAAACAAACTTCTGGTAAAAACATGCCCTGTCTGATGGAACCTTAGATTAAGGATTGGGATATAGAAAACTCTGCAAGTGAAAAAAAAAAGGCAACAGGTTTATGAGAAAGGAAATAAAATAGTATACTCCTTGACTTAATGTTAAACAATAGTCATAATAATATAAACATTATTAACTAAAAATTATGATTTCATTATACCAAGAAGACAAGGAAAAGGGAAGTAGGAATGATTGCCAAGCAAATAGGATGATATTCAGAAGATAAGTTTGCATAGGGAAAAAGTCATTAGATAGTGACTAAAAATAACAAGTAGTAAGATTAGAAAGTTATTGAAATATGAGAGGTTAATACTATAGTTAAAAACATTTTAAATGATTGGAATTATAGAAGGGTCAGGTGTCATTTGATTGCTTTATAAAAACTATATGCATGTATTACATAATTTTTAAAAGTAAAAAATGAAAAATTTTAATAACTTTTTCAGCTTCATTTTCTGATCTCTTGCGTTAAACTCTGTAAATAATTTTCCATTTTTTTAATTGACAATATAAATATAGTATTTACCTTGTATAACATATTGTTTTGAAGACTGTAAACATTGTGGAGTGACTAAATCTAACTAATAACTATGATAACTTACCTCATAGAGTTATCATTTTAGTGGTGAGAACACTTTATAATCACTCTTTTGGTATTTTTCAATACAAAACATCGTATGGTCTTCTTGTCACACAATAGAGCTTTTGAATGTATTTCTTCTAACTGAATTTTTCTAGCCTTTGACCAATATCTCCTCACCCTTCCCCTCCTTCCACTATCACTCCAGTCCCTGGTAACCACCATTCTCCTCTCTACTTCTATGAGATCAACATTTTTAGATTCTGCATATGAGTGAGATTGTGCAGTATTTGTCTTCCTGTACCTGGCTTATTTCACTTAACATAATGTCCTCCGGGTTCATTCATGTTGTAACATGCTAAATCTTAATAAATCTTGGTAACGTATTAGTGGCAAGTTAATATGCCTTTTGCAGAAAGAGTTCAAATAGGAGAAATACACAAAAGCAGCAGAATTAAACACTGAGAATGCCCAGTGCAAAGTGTTAAGAGTGTGATTCTCCATTGCGCAACAGAAAGCCAGTTGACCCTCCGTTCCAGCTCTAGCCAAGAGCAGGAAATGGGTAGGAGAGAGGAGGCTGCTTTCATTGGAGTTTGAGTTGCTAATTGAATCACTTTTCCATTTTAAAAATAGACATAACTATAAATTGGTTGCTTTAGATTTCAAAATACAAGCGCATTTTCATTTTTAACACCACTTTCACCATGAATGCTTTATTTGTGTTATAAGGTTTTATATGCTTTCCTTCCCCTGCATTTTCTAGCTTTCTCAAAATGTGGTCTAATACTTTGTGACAAGGGAGCAGTATGCAATGTGTGAAAACACAGTTAATTGTCATTAAAAGCTCAGTTGATGAAATGAACATCACAGATGCCAGGGTATGTGCACATCTGATTTGTATTTGTAAGAGATGCTTTTGTTGCCGCCACCTTAGGCAGTGATATCTGCTTAAATGTGTTGGTAGTTAGTTGATACAGAACATCTGGTCACATTGTTTTTGATTGGTAGGTGATGACATCTTCTCTCTGCCAAGATGAATGACACCAAATTAGATTCCCAGTTGTTAATTTTAACTTTTTAGGAAAAATGATAGTGGAGTCATAAAATAAGAATATTAGAAAGGATAAATAGAGGTGACTAGGTCCATTGGCCTCCTAATATTACTTATTGCCCAAGAAGTTATCCTAAATGAATTTTGGGCATGTCTTTCTTAAAATGTTATAACATCTTCATTTTTGTTAATAGATGAATTGGTAATTGAGTATGATGTTTCTCATTGATGTCTCATTAAAAGTAGTTTGATTCTCTTCATTAATTCTCATAATATTCACCATAGCAAACAGTCACCCATATTGTGCAGGATTTTTTTTTCCTGTTCTGACGTAGTCCTCACACTGAAGACATAGAGAAACAGAATTCTCTTCCATTCTCTTATGCCCAGGAAAGACTTCATTCAGACACCAAAAAAAAGGCTGTATGTTGACTTTCTCTTTAATATGTTTATATTTTTAATTATGTAATAAAAATAAATATAAATTATGTGGGACACAGAAAAAGAAATTGTATAAAACCTTTAAAGTAGATTGAATGTAGTAAAGGAATTTAACAACTGGAGCAGAAGAGAAAATTCTGATTCCAGAAGTAATCAATACTACCCACATAAATAGATTAGTCTACTCCTATTGGAATTAGCTCTTCATGTTTTAAAACCTTGTGTATACATTAAAATGTGTGACTATCCTTACTCTAAAAGAGTTACATTTGTGATTGTTTATGAGAATAATCACTAAATAGCAAAAGTAGTTCCTACAACTTAGAAAGTAACAAAATTAGCATTTTCTAGTGGAACTCTAGGTTTCTCAAAAAGCCTCCCCCCAAAATGTTTATCTCATTTTGATAGGCATTTAATGGGATGGAAGGATAATGACAACAACAACAAAAACAAAAACAGTTTTTTAACTTTTCTTGTACATCTTCAATGAAACAGTAAAACCAGATTCCTCCAGAAAATTGTCCACATTTTAATATTCATTATTTTTTCAGTAATAAAAAGCGATAAATACATTTTGAGGTCTATGTTGTCAGCAAGAAAAAATAAATGACTGACTTGTAAGAAGCCATTTAAATTTTCCAACCATCTGAATACCATGTAAGAAATGACCTTTTCTAGGATGTGTGTGTAGAGTACATGTTCCTAAGAAGGGGGAAAAAGAATTTTCTGCTTATTAGTTAAGGAGTAAGAGAAGACTCATTTTCGATGGCTCGCCAGAGCCCTCTTCTCATTTCCTCTCTTTGCCCAGCATACTAAGAAACAGAGAGCCTACAAAAAGGAATAATTTTCTTTCTGTGTAAAAACAATATGATTTGTGCGCACGAACACACACACACACACACACACACACACACACACACACATATGAATCCCCTAATATAGCAATCATACCCGAGGCTAGCTGCATAATTTTCCCAGTGTAAAATTAAAATGTAGAGCCTTGTTAAAAACACAGACAAAAAAAAAAAAAAAACAGAGAGAAAAAACTCCATTAAAGGTAATAAAATATAATGCTTTTTTTACTTTCTTCAACAGTCCGGTTCTTGACCTGTCATAGTATTTTTTTATTTGCTATTGCATGTAGTTCTAAGAAAGTTAAAATTTTAAATTATTAGCATGAATTTTACCATTCATTTTTACATTGTGCAATGCCAGTTTTAAATGCAAATACAGGGGTGTTTAATTTGTATGTAGAATAACTAAAGTTACACAATTCATATTGTATAGCTTATAAATACATATGTATTCTGTTCTTAATGGAACAGTGGACACACTGTATAAAATTAACTTCACTGTTTTGTATTGCACATCTTAATACACACACATTCTACCAACTGTCTTTACCTTTGTCTTACAGATGAGTAAGAACTGAAAGGAAAAGTAAGAATGAAGTTCTCTACCTTTCCCTTTCCTTTTACATCATCATTTTCAGCAAAAATGATTGGCTGTCAAAGGATGTAAGATGTTTAAGAAAGACTATGATAAGGTTCCTTGGTCATTCATGTTTCTTAGAATGCCACTGCCTTCTTTCTGCATTCAAAGCAAGTTCTGGTTCATATTGAAAGTGTGTTCTCTCTGGGGTGTCAAAATCTCTACTTACTCAGGCATAACAAGTTTACCTTGTACTCACTTTGAATCTTACTGAACTTACATACCTTGTGAGATCACCAGAATTCTGTGCTCATGGGACATCACTTTATGTGAATAAGATAGCAAAGAATGGGCAACAGACAAACTTATTGCACACATAATATTTATACTCCATTGTCCCACCAGACTTCAGTAACAAAACACAAGTTCAAAGATAAATTACTGAGAATTTCAAGATGCCCATATTGGAACATTAAACCAAGAGGGGAGCCTTTCTGACGATGGGACCCCGTGGAACTACACCCATGGGAAGCTGGCTATGGCTCTTCTAGGAACCTTTGGCTTGTACTTTGGAAGATTTCACTGCTTTTATAGGTGCCCTCATAGAGAATGTGCCCTCATAGAGAATGTGGAAAGATGCTTCAGAAAGATTTTGAAGTGTTTTCATAGCACCTGTTTATAGGTGTTGTATCTGGCAAATACACAAACATATTAATCCTGAAAACAAAATTCTCAGGGCAGTTATCAGAAAAAAAGTAAACTGAAGGAAGATCAAAAGCAATTAATCAAAGGTTACTACTCGGAAGGCTAAGGCGGAAGGATCGCCGGAGCCCAGCAGGTCGAGGCCCGGCCACTGCACTTCAGTCTGAGCGACAAAGTGAAACTCCAACTCTAAATAAATAAATAAATAAATAAATAAATAAATAAAAGGTTAAAATTAATAAATAAAGTCAGACTGATAAAATCATACACCCAATCTATTGATCAAGGGCATTACTGAGTGTAATTTTTTTTTTTTTTTTTTTTGAGTTGGAGTCTCACTCTGTCGCCCAGACTGGAGTGCCGTGGCCGCTCCCGGCCACCGCAGTCTCAACCTGCTGGGCGCCGGCGATCCTTCCACCTCAGCCTTCCAAGTAGCTGGAATTACAGGCGCGCGCTACCACGCCCAGCTAATTTTTTGATTTGTTGTAGAGATGAGGTCTTGCTTGCCCAGGCGGGTCTCGAACCCGAGGGCTCAGGCAATCCACTCACCTCAGCCTCCCAAAGGCGCGGGATTACAGGCTGAGCCACCGAGCCCGGCTGAGTGTTATTTTTAATTGAATCTACTCTGGCTCAGAAAAAAAGTAGTATATGAACCCTAATATTCATAGAATATTACTAGTGTTCTATAGATTTTTTGGTACCCAGCCTTAGAACCATCTTGTCTGTGCTTTGTTAATACCGCCCATGTTTAAGTTTGTTTACATTCCAGAGACTTTGAATTGTGAGCCTTAGTAAAATATTACACAGTGCTGCTTTAGAATTCAATATTTGTCTCATTCTGTGTCAGTACATATTATGAAATTTAATACTATGTTGGACTAGACATGAGACATTAAACATCTGATTTATTAAAGATGGACCCACTATTGGCAGCAGGAGAGCAAGTATAACTCTTACAGTTTTATTGCCTTCCTAGAAGAAAAGAAAGGATAGAACATTAAAGTTAAAGAACCAAGAACATTGTCTCCTTCTCCAACTTTGAAGTAAATAAGATTTGTAAGGGCCATAGAATGGCAGGCTTTATTATCATGATAAATGACACAGGTTTGGGAGAACTTTCAAATACTGTGTCCTGCTCTTACTATTTGTAGAATGCTGGAAAAGTTATCTGAACTTTTAAAATATCAATTATTTCACCATAAAGGCAATAATGTCTAACTGGTGAGACTGTTGTGGGGATTTGTGACTGGCACATAGTGCATAGTCAATAAATGGCAGCTTCTATTATTGGTGGAAATGAGTGGGTAAACGTGTTAGTAGTGGAAGTATGAGCAATAGAAAGTACTAATAGTAAGAAATGTAATATGGTGATTCTTTAAAATCAACAGTTGAGTCATTCAGTGGACTAAGATAAAAGACTTTGCTTCAATGTTATGCATAATTGACACTCTAGAGTTACTAAATGAAGGTATGAATATTCTAATTAGACTGCATAGTTTGCCCTCATATGTTTGTTTGTCAGTTTGTTTTGTGGCCCATGGCGGAAATAGAGTTACCATCACAAAGAAATGTGTTGGTACACAGAATACAAATGTGTTCTAGCCATGTTGCCCTGGCATATGCTTCTCTGGTGAAATTTGGAACAAAACCACTTATCCTTAAAAAGCACTGATATTGATTCATTAGAATTCCAAAGATTGCCTAGGTCATGGCTGGGAATCCTAGAATGGTGGGACCGGTGTATTTGTTGTTTGTTCATTAACTCAGTCACTCAACTAATGTTTATTTAACATTGTATATGTGCAAGACACTGTTGTGGAGATTGCAAATATCAATCAGATAGGAATCTTTACTTTAAAGAGCACCTAGAAAAGAACCCAAATCATTCTACAAAAAGATACCTGCGCATGCATGTTTATTGCTGCATTATTCACAATAGCAAAAACATGGATCCAATCGTGTTGCCCATTGAAACTGAACTGGATAAAAAAATGTATACTTGATAGAATATTATGCAGCCATATAGAAAGACAAAATTACGGACTTCACAGCAACTTGAATGGAGTTAGAAACTATCATACTCAGTGATCTATCACAGAAACAAAGAACTGAGTACCACATGTTCTCACTCATAAGTGAACCTTGAACATTTATCATAATACTATAAGAAAGGGTTTGGCAGTAGCAGGACACTACTAGCCAGAGGCGGGAGGGGGGCACATAACATCAACAAGGATACCTGATCTCAAGCCAGGCAAAGGCGGGACCAAAGGGAGGCCCAAATTTACCTGTATGATGACCACTTAACTACCTAATTCTGAATTATACCCCACATCTTTAAAAATAAATAAAGAGCACCTAGAGATGGAGTTAAGACATCTGTGAAAATAACTATCTCATAAGGTAGAAAGTGAAAAGTACAGCCAAAATATGCACACACATGCAAGTTTAGAAGAGAAGATGGAATATTTTCTCTATGCTCATTATATGATTATGCATCAGGAAAGCTAGTCACAGTCAAGTAAAATCCATGAGATAAATGAAATGATTCAAATAAAAAATAAACATTAAGTTTTAAAATGTTTATATAGCAACTAGATGAAATCTATTGGGAAAAAACAAATCTATAATGACCAGAAAAACCCATTTACTGTGAATTTGGATATTTTGAGATGCAAGGAATGAGATTTCAGGTGGATGAACAGGATATGTAAATATACAGAAACTCAGAAGTGGACAGGTGTTGTCTATGAGAAACACTTGTCCCTTAGAGCAGTGCTTCTCCAATTTTAATATGCATATGATTACACGAGAGTCTTGGTAAAATGCAGGTTTTGATTCAGTAGGTCTTGGATGAGGCCTCAGATTCTATGTTTTTAACAAGCTTTCAGGTGATGTCAATGTTGCCAGTTAATTGATCACATTTTGAGTAGCAAGGGCTTAAAGTACATGACGCATAACCAGAGAAAAAATAAGCTGGAACTTTATTAAGGAGAACAATGATTGCAGACTAAGAAGTTTGAGCTTTATTATACAGATAATAAAGATTTCTGAAAAAAATTATTCTTATCATGCTGAACTCTAGTGAAGTTAATGAACTGGAATGTTTAAGCTGGAGCTTTTTTGCTGAATCGAACAGTGTTCCCGAAAGAATAATAAATACCTGCATTCTCTCAACCAAATCAGAAGCTCTTGATGCATCAATCCCCAGGGCACTGCCTCCTTAACAAAATACCCCCCTTCCCAGGTTGGACATCTTGCAATCATTGGATCATAAGGTCTCCATGGCATATGTAACTTTCTCAAATTTGTATCAACAAGGTCCTCCTAGGAGGAGGTTTCTAGGACACCATATTGTTACTCAGCTTACATGGGAAACAGTTGAGTAGAAGAAAATTGTATGTATTATAAATTCAATTTAAAAATAAGGCTATGACTCAAACATTATATTGTCATGGTCAAGTATGATTTCTTTTTTATGAATACAAGAACTGTTTAATATTTAAGATCTAATTTCTCCTCCAGTTTTCTCTGTCTTGGTATATCACACAACTGTATATCCATTTGCTTACCCAGAAACCTGAGAGGTATCCTTAATTCTTGCCTTCTTCTCCTTTATCTCCCATCAGTCATTCTCTAAGTTCCATAGATTCTATATCCCAAACATATTTCAAATCTGGTGATGAATCTCTGCCCTCTCTGTTCTCATTCTGTTCCAGGTTATCTACTAGGGGTGATCCCCTCAAAACAGAATTTGTTTATTTAAAAATCTGTGTATTTATTCTTACATGTTTAAAACAGTCACCTCCGAAGTACACTCCGTTTGATGCAGTACACTTATTTAGAGGCTTTTTCCACTGCCCGAAACAGTTTTTGAACTCATCAATTTTAATACCTTTTAGTGCTTCTCCTAGTTTTCTGTTTCACCTCTTCCACATTGGCAAATGTTTCTCTTCTAGGACTTTTTTCATCCATGAAAACAAAACAAAAAAAGTCACTTGGGGGTGACATCAGGTGAATACAGAGGGTAGGGCATGCGACTCAGGAGACTTTTGATCAAAAACTGCTGAACACTCAGTGCAGTGTAGACAGGTTGTTCTTATAAATTATCCATCATTAAATGGGCAAACAGGTTGAAAGAATCACCAGAAAAAAATTCACTGACGTCAAACGCAGCCAATTACAAAGCTCTCTGGGACACTAATGCTGATGGGTTCCTAGAACACTTACCTAGTGGGGGAAACCAGTACTACAATGAACCATCCCTCCAAAAATTAATTGTGGTTTTTGGGGGGTTCCCCCTCGGATTACTTTTCTTGACTACTGCAAAAGCTTCCTAACCGGTCTTGCCATTTCCTCTTTTGTCTATCTACTCCCCTTAATACATTATTCTCAAAGAGACAGAATGAGATTTTTAAAATATCAATCAGGCCATGCCTCCAATTAAAATATTCAAAAGTTACCCATTTCATTTTGAAGAAATTCCAAACTCCTCACTGTGGCTTATTAAGATGATTTGTCCCCTTTTTATTTCTCTGATTTTATCTTAGGTTACTCTTCCCCATCTTGCTTCACTTCAGCCACCCCAACCTTCTTGTATTTTCCTAGACTCTATCCAGTACTTTTTTTTTTTGGCCTTAGGGTCTGCACACATATATATCACTCTGATTGGATGATCATTTCAGATAGGTCTTCCCTAACTACTCTATATTAGCGAAAGTCACTCACAAACCCCAAACTTTATTTTTGTAATACCCCAGTTCCTTCTGGTAGTTTTTCATCTATCCCCTTATTATATTATATATTCTATAAAGGCAGAGCCTATGCCTTTTTTGATTAACCATTCTAAATACAGCATCATATTCATTTATAAAAGTATTTACTTAATGCCTAGGATCTATTCAGTTCTAGAGATACAGCAGTGAACAAAACATGTAAAAATCCTCGACTTCATGGAGCTTACATTCATTTTAGCTGTGAGAGATGAGCAATAAATAAATAAATTAGGTGACATATCAAGTCTGTCAGATGGTGGTAGTGGGTGCTAAAGTGAAAACAGAGACAAAGAAAGACACAGAAAATGCTGAGTATGTACAGGGGATACTCCTTTAAGTGAGGGTGTGGCCGTGAATGTCTCATACTATCATGTTAATACATAAAAATTGAAATACACACACACACAGAGAGAGAGAGAGAGAGAGAGAGAGAGAAGAGATATGTAATAAAGTCAGCTAGTCACCATAAAATCTTTTAATAGCATAGAGATGAAAGGATACATTTAAAGTATTTTTTAGGATCCTACCTGACACAGATAGCTAGAATTATGCAATACCAAAAAGTTCCAATAAACCCAGAGAGAAGAAGTTAGAGATGCTAACCAAATTCATTTAACACTCATCTGAAAGTGTTAAAAAATATAATTAGATAAGGAAACAAGCATAATAAAACCCAAAAACTGGCATAAATACTATAAAAGTAGAGTAAGAACTATTTTAAAATAATGTAATTATATTCATGGAAAGCCATTATAAGCAAATAAAAATATATGAGAACTAATAGTTATTCAGTTAAAACATAAGAATTTAAAAACTAGACACTTTTTGTGAGAAAAATTACCATTTTCAATAGCAAGAATAGCATAACATATTTGAGATTTTATTTTAAAAGGAATGTCTAGGAAATGACTTTATTGAAAGATACTTTTCAAAACTTGAATTATTTTAGAGACATATAATCTCCATATGAAGGAAGATCCAATCAAAGAAAATCTGTAAATGCCTTCAAATTATTCTATACATTTAATACAATCACTGAGAAGAAGATAACCTTTTCAGTAAATGGTGCTGGGAAAACTGACTGACCACATGCAGAAGAATGAAACAGGACCCCTACCTATCATCATACACAAAAATCAATTCTAAATGGATCAAAGACCTAAACGTAAAACCTCAAACTATAAGAATCTTAAAAAACACAGGGGACACTCCTACAGAAATCAGGTAGGTCTTTCCTAACCACTCTATATAAATGAAAGTCACTCACTCACT
>CAUYQG010108911.1:0-15375 GCA_963574415.1 Tarsius wallacei
AGCCGGGCTCGGTGGCTTAGCCTGTAATCCCGCGCCTTTGGGAGGCTGAGGTGAGTGGATTGCCTGAGCCCGCGGGTTCGAGACCCGCCTGGGCAAGCAAGACCTCATCTCTACAATAATTCAAAAAATTAGCCAGGCGTGGTAGCGCGCACCTGTAGTTCCAGCTACTTGGAAGGCTGAGGCGGAAAGATCGCCGGAGCCCAGCAGGTCGAGGCTGCGGTGGCCGGGAGCGGCCACTGCACTCCAGTCTGGGCAACAGAGTGAGACTCCAACTCAAAAAAAAAAAAAAAGAAAGAAAGAAAATAATTACAGCACTTGCTGCTGAGTCTCTGATGCATCCTCACTGTGACCCTCACTACATCTGTCCACACCTTTTCTTGTCCCTTCTCTTTTTTTATCTCCTTGACATTTTTCTTTCCCCTTGAACTTCCTCCTTGTCTTTTACTCAGCCAGCCTCTCATTTGGTCCTTAATCCCAAGGCCCATTTTTACTGTCTCTTGGAAACTGCTCACTTTTTTCTCTCTCTCATAAAAGAATGGGTAGTTGCCTGTCCATGCCATTGAGCTGGGAGCTTCCTCCTGAGGATTTAGTTCAAGGTTGGAGTTGATTTAGTTCAAGGTTGGAGTGGAACTGAAAGCTCTTTGTCGCTTGGGAAATTCAGAATTGTGGCAGATCGCAAAGACTACAGAAAATTCTAGAAAAACGTGCCTGTCTTTGGACATAATCATTTTAGAAAGCCTCAAAACTAAGCAGTGGTGAATTAGATAGTAGATGATTTTTAGTTAGGAAACTACCAATTTTAATATTCCAGACACAAACCAAAGGCTGTGATTACTATACCATTGACAAATGTTTTCTCTCTTTCCCCGTCTCTGCTCATTTCTCTCCAGAAACAAGATATAGTGGAACTTATTTGAGTGTTTTGGTCTTGGTGTGAGGCCACAGACAGCCATCTTCCTGGCTTATTTTGTGGTTCTCTTCTCACGTAAAGAAGGGTTATGTAGCAGCCCGCTGAGAGATTAATCCCACTCAGGTATCTCTTCTATTTAAGTCAGCAATTCCTCGATGGTATATCAGCTCATCAATAAAGAACATGAGAAAGAGAGATGACAGCAAACTGGATGGAGCAGAGTGACAGATATAATGATATCCTTGTTACCAGGTTTTATGTTTGAGCATAAAAGTGCATCCTTTGATGAACAGACTCAAGAGTTGCAGTCATTCCTCCAGGTGACTTGGTATAAAGTGAGGTGTGAGTGGCTTATGTTGGGGCAGGGGAGGGAGGAAGACCTGAGCATGGTGGTCCTCGGGGCCCAGCCAGGGTATGTGACCTTTACCCTCCAGCCTGAGAAGCAGTGGTGACTGGGTTTCTTGCCTTCCACACTTACTGGTTGAGTAATCCCAGGGAAAGTACTTTTTATCCTGTGCCTCAGTTTTCACATTTGTAAAATGGGGATAATAACAGGACGTATGGGGTTGTTACAATAATTAAATGAGTGAATGTGCATAAAATGCTGAGGACAGTGCCAGACACAGGATAAGTGTGTTTAAAACTTCCAGCGGGACATGTAGGACATGGCAATGGGGCCCAGTGAAGACATTTAGGGGTAAAGAGGAGCCATAAGGTCTTCATTACATCCCAGCCAGGTCAGCGAGTGCATCCCCAAAACAAACCAAAAAGACCCTGTTGTCAGGAAAACTGCTGCTTCACTGCAAGAAGAAATGAGCACACAGAAAGTAGGGAAAAGCTGAGAGAAGAGATGCCACAGAAAAGACCATGGGAAAGAGGAGAGGTTCTGTGGAAAAGACCACGGGAAAGAGGTAGAGGTGCCATAGGAAAGACGACAGGAAAGAGGAGAGGTGCCACGGGAAAGACCACGGGAAAGAGGAGAGGTCCCACTGGAAAGACCATGGCAAAGAGGAGCAGTGCCACTGGAAAGACCACGGGAAAGAAGCAGAGGTGCCACAGGAAAGACCATAGGAAAGTGGTAGAGGTGTCACTGGAAAGACTACAGGAAAGAGGAGAGACACCATGGGAAAGACCATGGGAAAGAGAAGAGGTACCATGGGAAAAGTGATGGGAAAGAGGGGAGATGCCATGGGAAAGACCATGGGAAAGAGGAGAGATGCCACAGGAAAGAGAAGAGGTGCCACAGGGAAGACCACAGGAAGGAGGAAAGGTGCCATGAGGAAAAGGAGAGGTGCCACAGGAAAGACCACAGGAAAGGAGAGAGATGCCATGGGAAAGACCTTCCTTAACTTTCTTTGCTGATTATAGGAATCTGAAAGAAATATCTGTGAAAGGGAGAAAACCACTAGATGTGGAAGTTCATAATTTGTATGTAATGAGCTACATGAAAAATAAATTTCCATTTACTGAATGAAGATTTCTTCTATTTATTCAACAATTATTAAACAATGTAGAAAAATATAATCTGTTATACTATGTACCTTATTTTTACAAATTTTGAGGTAACAATTATTTTCATCATAATGAAGCTATGAATTCAGTTTTCGCTAACTCAACAACAACAGTAACAAAATAAACAGCTCAATTTTTAAAATGGGCAGAGGAGATCAGGTACACTCTGAGTGGTATGGTTGTAGGTATTAATTTATTGTTTATTTCAAAATAGCTAGAAGATAATAATTTGACTGTTCTTACCATAAAGAAAAGATAAATATTTGAGGTAATGAATATCCCAATTATCCTTATTTGATTATATAAATGTACCAAATTACCACATCAGCCTCAAAAATACACACATCTACCATGTATCCAAAAAAAAATGGGCAAAGGATTTGAATAGACATTTCTCCAAAGAAGATATACAGATGGCCAATAAACCCATGAAAAATATTCTCTGCATCACTAATCATTAAGAAAACAGAAATAAAAATGACAATGAGATACCATCTCATAACTATTAGAATGCCAAAAGCAAAAAAGCAAAAAAATAGAAAAATAAGTGTTGGTGAGGATGTGGAGAAATTAGAACCCTCTTGCACTGCTGCTAGGAAATGTACTATGGAACTCCTTCTATGGAAATCAGCATGGTGGTTTCTCACAACATTTAAACCTACGGTGACCACATGATATAGCATTTCTACTTATTGGTAAGTACCTAAAAGAACTAGAAACAGGGACCTGAAGGATACTTGCACACCCACGTTCATAGCAGCATTACTCATAATAGCCAAAAGGTGGACGCAAGTCAAATGTCTATTGACAGATGACTATAAATAAACAAATCATGGCATTGCCATACAATGGAATACTATACAGGCTTAAAAAGGAAGGAAATTCTGGCACATGCTACAACATGGATGAATCTTGAAGACATTATGCTGAGTGAACTAAGGCAGACACAAAGGACAGATACTGTCAGATTCTCCTGTTTTGAGGGAACTTGAATAGTCACATTCACTGGGACAGAAAGTAGAATGGTGGTTGCCAGCGGCCAGGAAGGGGGATACTGGATACTGGAAGGTATTGCTTCATGGGTGTGGAGCCTCAGTTTGGAAAGATGAAAAAGTTATGGAGATGGGTGGTAGTGATGGTTGCAGAAAAACGTGAATGTGCTTCATGCCACCACATTCCACATTTTAAAAATGGTTAAAATGGTTAATTTAATATTATGTCTATTTTACCACAAAAAAATTACCTCTACCCTGACACATCCTTGCTGTCACCTGCCCATTTGACTTTCTTGAAAATGTCCCTCTGTCTTCATGTAGACTTTACTTTTATGAATTATCCTCCCACTGAGAAAAGGGTGAGGGAAATGGCCACTGGGGACACTGAGGCGTATGTTAAGTGAGTTCTCCAGAAGAGTTAGCACTACTCTCATACTGTGATTTGTTCCCTTATATCAGTCGACCGATTAATATAATCTTCCTTCAGAAAGGTCTACTTTATAAACTTCTTATTGCTATGTATACAATTTATAAAATGTGCAATACCATTTGCTCACATTTTGCTGTAATTTAGGGTTTCTGTGGAGGGGGAAGATTAAAATGGTGCCAAAACAGAAATAAAGAATGAGTGGACATTATAGAGAATTTCAACGCATGGTAAGGAGAGCTTAAATAGATCTAAGATGAATATATGATGAGATCTCCCCACCCTGACTCAAGGCATCTATGTTTAGAAATATAAGTCCACTTGTAATTCATGTGGAAAGTTGTTGAAGAATGCTTATGGATCGCTCTAAGAAAACAGCATTTTCACAGGCAAATTTTTCTTCTTTAAAAAACAAATTAAAATGTAGTGCTTAAATGAAGCTTGACATTTAGCCTTGACTTAAATATTACCCCAATGAGCAATTGCAAGTATATTTCCTTCTCTGGCACAATAAACTATTCTTGGAAGGTCGCAGAGCCAGCAGAGCTCTTTGGGGACCTGCCTTAAGCCCCCAGGAAAGGCCAGAGGAGACTGGTTTCCCCTCTTGCTTATTCCACCTTTTAAAAGACCATTTCCTTTCCAACACTTAAAGCAGAATCGTCATCCCAGGGGTTGGAGAAGCTCTACCTTACGCTACAAAATGTTGAAACTTCCCGCGCAATTCACAATTCTAACTCTGACTTCTAATTTTCATAGGAACAGAAATCACTAATGTGAGCTGGGCAGGTGCTTTTTGAATATGTGAAGTTCCGGGAGCCACCTGGGGGATTGGGTACAGGGTAACTTCCCCCACTCACGCAAACAAATGCAGACAGAACAGCAACTGTCATTGTCTTTCCACACATGGCTTTGGGGTGAGGGGGTAGAGGAGGTTAGTGGAGAAGGTTGAAGATTAGGAACATTTGAATTTAGTAATATATCAAGTTATTTGGAGAATAGGTGAGCTAATTCAAACAAAACAAAAAAAAGATACAGAAAGGCATTTTTTCCTAAATCATCTATTCTTTGATTAAAATAAACGTATCCGATATTTCTTAACTCTACTATTTCCTTGCTTCCAGTTTCTCTAAAGAGGATTTTCCTAAAGAGGAAATAGGCCTTTAAAAACACTGTAATTAGCCACCATTTATTGAGCATGTGCTCAGTGTCAGGCATCCTGTTCAGCCTATAATGTATCTCAGTTAATGCTCACAACGATTCTAAAATGGAACTGCTATTATGATTCTGATTTTACCAACAAGGAAATTAATTCTCAAAGAACGAACATGAATTTCCCAAGGTCTCTCATCTCTTAAGTGGTTTCAATTCAGGCCTGTCTGATTCTAAAGGCAATGCTTAGACCACTAATTTATATCACCCGGCTATACAAATGGATGCCATCACACAGCCAAGCCTTCGCTATTATTGAGTGGTGTGAAGGTGGCTTGCTCGTAACCTTAACCCTCTGCTTTTAGAAAGGCAACATGTTGTTTAAAAGAAAATCACTCTAAAATTTTTATTTTTAAGTCAGTGTTTCCTCAGAACACTTAAGTCTGGGGCCAATTTTGAGATCTAAAGAGGGCATTAGCATATTAACTGCCCTGAGAAGGATAATGGCCAAAATGGTACTCAATTAATAAATTAATCAGTCTTCGAGCTGTGAGAATGCTGAACTCCCTCCTCCCCCAAATTTCAGGGGCTTCCCACTTTCATGTATTTCTTCCAAGTCAGCTGTGCTAGCTCATTTGGAACCTGCAGGTGATGTAGATATCTGAGACCTGTGTTTGTCCTTCTGGGACAGGTGTTCACACCTCAGTGTTTACTCAGAGAAGGCTCTTCTTAGGACAGTGGGTAGACATGAAGAGACTGAGTCAACTACAAGTGTGACTTGGAATTAAATCATCTGCTTGGGTGAGTAGATTCTCACATCCACTCACATCGCATTGACCAAGTGAGTCACATGACCAAGCCCCAAAATAGGACAAGGAAATAATACCTCCTAGAGTGAGGATTTAGGATTGCACAATGGCATATCCTCAGGCCCTTCACAATCTTATCTGACCACACAATACCCTCATTTTAAAAAAAATTTTGTTTGTCCCAAATCACTTCCTGCTCAAGGTACTATTGTTCCCCGAGCATGATTTGAGATGATTTGGGGTAACTGATGTAATAAAATCTCCAATTTGTTAAGTAGTAACTATGTTTTAAATAATAGAAAAGTAAAGCAACTTCTCACATTTTATTTCAGAGACAATAATAAGAATATCAGTAACACTTTGAATTTATAAAAGCTCTTTCCTTGGTATAATTTTATTGACTAACATACATCTTTGTGTTCTATCCTCAAAACAACCTGTGACTCAGCAGTTGCAATCCATGTATCACAAGTAGAAAATCTGAGCCCCATGATGTCAGTTTTTTTCCAAATTAGAACAGTGGAACCAAGTCCCAAATCCTGGGTTCCCGTGTCTCAGCTGGTTTTGGAAATCATTCCCCATGGTCATGTGCACACAATTGCATCATCACAATATAAGCTGCACTTAATAGTTTTAAAAGTTACAAAATCAGTTTTCCATGGAATTTATTTTTAAAATACTTCCAACCTATACTAACCAGGCATAGGTTTCACTAAACGAACGAGAGAGAGAGAGAGGTGAATAGTTGTTAACAAGAAACTACGAGAGAGAGAGAGAGAGAGAGAGAGAGAGAGAGAGGTGAATAGTTGTTAACAAGAAACTACGAGAGAGAGAGAGAGAGAGAGAGAGAGAAAGAGAGAGAGAGAGGTGAATAGTTGTTAACAAGAAACTTAAGACCATTAGCCTGAAAATCTATTTATTTTACTATATTTGGAGCATAAAAGGTTTTCTGGACCCAGCTGGATTTGTCCCAAGGATAAGATGTTGTCCAAAGATGACAGTAGCTTTTTTTCTTTATCTTTCTTGTTTCATAATTACCTGGGAAATAGTGGTAACACAGCCTTTCCTACTTTCCTATTTTCTCTTCCAAATGTGACAGAAAAGCAACTCATCCTGTATCTTCCACCTACAGCCAAACAGTTACATGGATAATACAGACGTCCAGTATTGACTCTGCAGGTCCCCTCTGCATTGAATTTTGGTTGCAAAGAGGATCTGGGGCAGTAATAATTGGTTATAAAGAATAAATGAGAAAAACAAGACACCTCACAACATGGCAACCCTGCAGGCATGAAAGGCAACATTGTGCTGTGTGAAATGCTGTGGGGACATGCCAGGCTAACCTGGTCTGTGGTGGTAGCTGGTCTCTCCTGAACCAAACTCATTCTTTGCTGTAGCCCTGGGGGATTCCCTGGGGAAAGGATCATTGCCGCTTTCCCTTGTTTAATCATTTTCTTTCAGCAACCCAAGAGAATGAATAAGGCTGATGGTGAGGAGTTTAAATGAAATGAAGTATAAGAGAAAGAAAACAGCAGCAACAGGATTTTTTAAAAGGGCAAGAAATGAAATCGCCTTGGAAATATTTCTAAATAAGGCCGAAATAGGAAGATTAAATGAAGCAGGAAATAACCTGTCTTCTATATTAAGCTTGAAAACATGATATAGTGTAAGGAAAAGCAGACAGACTTTGCTGAGTTTGTACTATGGCTGTACTCTTCACTGACTGTGTAGCTTTGAATGAGTTTATTCACTGAGTTTGGGGATCATCTGGAAAATGGGGAGATAGCAGTTACCTGGCAGCCTTCTTGTGACAGTTAATTGAGATATTATGTAAATTGGAGCCAGAGGCTGAAAATAACATGAAGATGTTTTGTGCAACTCACAGTAGTTTTAAAAAATATTTTTTGTTGATACATAACATTTTGCCTATTTATGGGTTACATGTGATATTTTGTTACATGCACAGAATGTATAATGATCAAGTCAGGTTATTCACAGTATCTATCTCTGTGGGTTATTTATCATTTATGTGTCCAGAACAATTAAAGTCCTTACAGAAGATATTCTAAAATTTGGAACTACTCGGGGATTTCACTTGAAGTGAAGAACAAACCCCCACCCCTTAAATGTGGGCTCTGTGTAGTGACTTTCCTCCAAGGAGTAGAATGGAAAAGAGGGGAGGAAGAGTAACTTTACAGTACAGAAACCTTGCAGACACAACTCCAACGAGGTTTTTAGGGTCAACTTCAACAGTGATAGCATGTTAATAATATGTACCCTTGATATGATGTGATGAGAATGACAATTTATCTCTGCGGTCTTTCACCTTAAACCCGTATTATGTCTATCTATGATAAAACCATCATACAACTTTACTTTGAAAGATACGAGGACTGACAATTAGGTTTGTGAGCTCATCCTAGAAAAAGTGCTACATACCTCATTGCTTAATTCACTATGGACACCTTTGAAGCACTTCCCTTGGGAAGTTATGCACTGATGCCAGTGCCTAGTCCACCCATCAAAGCAATTTTGGAATTCTTTCTGGAATGGCCGTCAGAGTTGTTGTTGTGCTACCCTTGATGTCCTGAATGTCATAAAATGTGTTCCTTTCAATATTTCCTTTAAGTTTGGGTAAAAAAAATGTCATTGGGGGCCAGATCAGGTGAGTAGGGAGGGTGTTTCTATACAATTATTTGTAAGTGCTGCCAACATAGGTACACTGTGGCAAGTTCACAAACTTAATTGTCAGACCTCAACAAATGACAGTAACAGCTCTGAGGGCCATTCCAGAAAAAGAGTTCCAAAATTGCTTTGATGGGTAGACTAAGCACTGTCGTTGGTGCATAACTTCCCAAGGGGAGTACTTCAAAGGTGACCATAGTGATATTCAGCAATGAGGGATGGAGTACTTTTTGTAGGGTGGTTTGTAAACCTAGTTGTCAGATCTCGAATTCTGTGAAATGCCTGATCCTTCAGAATTGTCAAGGTCACAAAAAACAAGGACAAGAAATTTGGCTCACAGCCAAAAGGAGCTTCAGGAGACATAGTGACTAAATAAGCGGCAGTATTCTGGATGAAATCCTGAAACAGAGAAAGGACATCAGCTACAAATCAAGGAAGTCTAAACAAAACATGAACTCACATTAATAGTAACATCATCCTCATCATCATCAACACCATCAATGTATCAATACTGGTTCATGAATTATAACAAATACACCATACTAATGTAAGCTGTTAGTAACAGGAGAAACTGTGTATAGGGTATATGGAAATTATCTATGATATGTTCATGATTTTTCCGTAAATATAAAATTATTCTCAAAAATTGTAGCTTATTTTTTAAAATCAGGAGGTAAGAGTAGTGATTGTCAAATTTTATTTTACTTAAAGATTCGTGAAGGACATTTTGAAAAATGCCAATTTCAGAACCTTGCCTCCCAATGAATCTGGGATAGAGAGCAGGAGTTCCCCTTTTAACATGTCCCCACAGGGATTCCCATTTTGAGACCCAGTGGTGCAGAAGACCACGAGTACTGCATCTCAGCTTTGGCTTCTCAATTTATAGAGACAACAATGACTTTGCCCCCCGTGCAGATAGGAGAGTAGGGTTGTGTTCATGGGACATTCGTGTCTCCAATTCAGGTCTGAGAGGCAACTTTCAATGCTCCAGATCCCCCTTGCCATGAAAACCAAAGGTGGTTCCTCACAGGGGAGGCTGAGGATTGTCACAGCAGGGCAGTTCCTGGATTGATTGTGGGTGGAAACATCACTCATCTGCCCATATCTCCCCAAAGACTGGGGTGAAGTCCACATCCTTAGCATAGCATGCAAAGTTGGTCATGACCTGGCTTTGTCTGCCTTTCCAGTCCTGTTTCCCACTCCCTTGTGCAAACCATACACCAGCCCAAGGGACATTATTTCCTAAATACCCAGTGCTGCTTGTACCGCTGCAGTCACGCAACACCATTCTCTCAGCCTTATTGTGTTTCTCTTCTCCTTGTCTACATATGGGTCAACATGCAACAAAAACATAAATTTCCCATGGATGTTGTTTCTGATCTCTTCAAAAAATAAAAATAAAAAGAGAAGGCCATCTTTCCAATGTTTCCTGGTGGCTGGTTGTGCTCCCCTTCTGGGAGAACTCACAACCTTGCTGAATGGCCGGCTTCTCCACCCCCTGTCTGTGTTGGGGAGTAGGACCCATGCTTAATTCATGGAATTCACCCTTAAAGTTGTAGCTCCTGGCATGTTTCTTTGTCAGAGCCATAAATGTGTATGAATGGCTAAATAGAGCACTGAACTCTTGATGCCATGCACTGCTCCTCAGAGGAAAGGTACTGAAATAACTAATAATGAAGATGCTATCCATTACAACTGGTGTGCATTATATTATACTTAATTATGGTAAAGAGGCCTAAGGAAAAACAAATCATAAGTGTATCCCCAGGAAGCTTATAATTTTGAAGTGTTCAGCGGATGCCCCAGGGATGTTGAAATGAGCCCTAATGTGGTTTTCAAACTCTGGACTAAAGAACAACTAGAAGACCACTTTGAGTCAGCTGGTGTGGTGGCTTATGCCTGTAATTCCATCACTTTGGGAGGCTGAGACAGAAGATTGCTTGAGCCCAAGGACTGGCGACAAACCTAGGCAACATAGTGAGAGCTTTTCTCTACAAACAATCAAAAAGTTAGCTAGGTATGGTAGTACCCGCCTGTAGTCCCAGCTACTCGGGGGGTGGGGGGGGGCTGAGGTAGAAGGATCACCTGAGTCAAGACTGCAGTGAGCTGTGATTGTGCCACTGCACTCCAGTCTGGGAGACAGAGTAAGACCCCAACTCAAAAAAAAAAAACAAAACAAACACAAAAAACAAGATCACTCTGAGTGTTCAACAAGTTATACATTTAAAAAAATTAAATTAGAAACCTCTCAAGGGAAAATAACAGTATTGTAACTTTGTGCCAACACCTGCAGGTACTTTGCACTCTTCAAATAGTGAATCCTACTCAGAAACATATAGAATCTCGGTATCTTCATTACAGTAATGAAGCCAGAAGCTCAGCAAGTTTAAGTGTTGCCCAGATCCACCAGGTCATGGGAGGCAGAGCTGAGACTCATAGGTTGAATGTTCATACCTCTCTGTGATTCCTCCTCCCTGTTTCCTTCCCACCTCTTCACGCATGTTAGACCTGGCAGGAGACACTCCACTAATTGACCAGTTATTACTATTGAGTATGATGTTACCTTTGTTTTCCAGAGATGCCCTTTATCAGGTTGAGGAAATTTCCCTATATTGTTTGTCTGTTGAGTATTCTCAATATGGAAAGGTGTTAGATTTTTTTCAAATGCTTTTTCTCCCCCTCAATGATCTTGTGGGGTTTATTGTAATCTATAAATACTGTATTCTTGATTGATTTCTATACATTGAAGTTACCTTGCATTTCTTGGATAAATCTTACTTGGTCATTTTGTATAATCTTTTATATATGGTGTTGAATTTTGTTTCCTAGTACTTGTTAAGAATTTTGGGGTCTATATTCATCATAATTTTTTCTTTGACCCATCAACTATTTAGGAGTACATTGTTTAATTTCCACATGTTTGTGCAATTATGTTATTTATTTTGAATATCATCCACTTATCATCTGAGAAAATAATTGTTATGATTTCATTTCTTTCAAATTTATTGAGATTACTTTATGGTCTAATATATGGTCTATTGTGGAACTTATTCCATCTACACTTCAAAAGAAAGTATATTCTACTATTGTTGGCTGGAATATTCTTTAGATGTCTAGTATGACTCATTGGTATATATTGTTATTTAAGTTTTCTAGTTCTTTATTGATCTGTCTCATTGTTCTAGCCATTATTGAAAACAGATGATTAAAATCTGTACCCGTAATTGTTGAATTGTCTATTTTTCCCTTTAATTCTCTCAGTTTTGCCTCAGTTATTTTGAGACTCTATTCTTAAGTGTGTGTATACTCATATGTACATACATAACATATATACATATATATTTGTAATTGTTATATCTTCTTGATGGACTGATCCTTTTGTTTCTTGGAAAAATTTTTGCTCCTCTGACTGATTTATTTCCAGTGATCTATTCTTAAGTTCATTTACCCTTTCTTTTACTTGATCTAGTCTGCTGTTGAACATTTCTAGTGAAATTTTCAGTTTACTTGTTGTGTTCTTCAGCTTCAATATTTCTGTTTAGGGTAAATATTTTCTATGTCTTTGTTGAAATTCTAACTTTGTTAATGTGCTGTTCTCTTGACCTCGATGAGCATCTTTATAACAATTATTTTAACTCTTTTTCAGGTAAATTATATAACTGCATTTCATTAGGGTCAGTTTCTGAAATTTATCATAGTTGTTTGTTTGGAATCTTTGGTTCTTCGTTTTCTTTCAATCTCTGTTGGTGTCTGTATATCAGACAAACAGGTACCTCTCTTGGTCTTCATGGACTGGCCTCCTACAGGAAAAAACCTCCACCAATGAGCCTAGAGAGAATCTGGGGGCCTCTACCAACTCTTTTCCTCCCCAGGGCAGAGCAGGCAGCTGTAGTTTCTGTCTTCTTGCTCTGTGCTAAGCAGAGTGAGGGATCACTGGTGTCTACTGGCCTAAGCTACCGTCTCTGTTCTCCTCCAGACTTTTAGTCTGCACTAGATCCATCAGAGCTCCAAGAATGGCAAGATAAGAGCCTGTCCTTTGAGGAGTGCCCTAAAAAAAGTAAGGGTTCTGGACATGCATACCTACCCCTTTCCTCCTCTGGGTGATGCTGGAATAGGGGTCTCTTTCTGATCATAAGGCACTGAACCAAGAGAGGGTATTTTGACTTCCCTATCAGTTTTGGGTTTCACATTCTTCTGAGGTTCAGCAGATTTTCAATTAATTTGTGATTTCTTACAAAGGGAATTTGTTCATAAAGTGTGCTGAATCAGTGTGTTTGTGGTGGGAAGGAGGAGCCAGGGCTTCCTACCCCTCCATGTTGCTGAATTACTCCTCTTGCAACAATTTTTGACATAAAGTCTATTTTGGCTTATGAAAATATAGCCACTCCAGGTTTTTTTTGGTTACTGCTTGCGTGAGATACACTTTCTATGGTTTTACTTTCAAGATGACAAGATGAGCACTCAATTCATTTCCATAATAAGATGAGATATAAAAAAGAATCCATAAAACGTCATGCATGCAGACATCTCAAAAGAAACAATTGCCCGTGATGTCAGACTCACTCAGGCGATAGGAGCTATGAATAAAGAAGCAAAGGTCATGAAGGCACAACTTGCCAAAAATGCAATAAGCATTAAACTTGAGAATACACTAGCCTCTTAATAAAAAGAAGGAAATACAAGTCAGTGCTACTCAAGAGTGATCCATAAACCGTTTGTTACCAATCCACACAAATACAGAAACAGAGTATAAATATAGAATACTTCTGTAGCAGTTCGACGTTGCCTTGGAGTCCAAAGTCTTATCAGTGAACTTGTTAAACATGAAGACAAGCCCAGGTAATGTCAAACTCATGCAGTTGGTGCACAAATGACTCATGTGGGTATTAGTCACGTTGCAGCCTACATCAGATTGCAAATCAAATATAATACTAGTACTTTACCATGGATGGTTGAAGACACACTGAATTAAGAAAAAAAGATTTTCTTGTCAAATTATAAAGTTTATCAGAAAAATAATACTGTCATTTTTGTGTGTGTAAGAATGAATGCTTAGTGACATAAAAGACTGATAAAAGTCTGTTGATACAACCATTAATGAACAAGTTCAATAGCATTTACGTAGTCCTAAAATATCCATAACCATTTAGTAATGAACTCTATTATTGATCCTATGGAAGTAACTGAGTTACTGGGTGGGAATTCCACACAGTGATAGTATTTGTCTTGTGAAAACAGTCAAAAGCTATAACTAACTGAAATGTATAACAGTCACGAGAGGTTAATTTACTTGTATACTTACAGATAGAAATATTATAATAACCATTATAAATTATGCTTACAAAGAGTTAAAAAGCAGACTTTTTAATTATAAAATAATTTGCATTTATTCTAGAAAAACAGAAAAAAATTAAGAAATTAAAATTCTGTTTTTGTTTTGTTTTGTTTTGTATGTGTGCCATTATTTCCTTCAAAAAACATTGATTTTATGCATATATATGACACATTTTACCCTAGTTTCCCACTTATGATTTTGTGAGTCCCGTCTGTATTAACCAACGGTTAGTGGCTAGTGCTTAGTGACATAAACCAACACATGTCTGTTTCTCTCTAATCTGTATTTTTGTTTCTGGTCAGCAGAAAATCTCTACTTATTATCCAATTATTGTTCCAAATGTTGTTGATCTCTTTGCTACGCCAAGAGTGTTTTCCTTTAGCAACTAGATGCTCTGACCTGGAAACAACACGTGTTCTTTCTGCTTATGACTCACTGTCATGCAGTCCCTTGGCCCTACCAAGTCACTAGGTATGTATCCAGGAAGCATGAGCCTCCCACATGCCTGGAAGGCAGGAGCCAAAGACCTTTGGCCAAGAGCAGCAGTGACCACCATACCAGGTCTCCAGAGTGCCACTGTCCCAGCAAAGTAATATTCTACCCCAAGAACCTGCCCTAATTTATTCAACCATCCTCATGGTTGGATGTTTTTTGTATTTTCATTCTTTTAGTACTATAAAATATACCTGTAACATTTTATATATTAATCTTGGATTTTACTTCTGATTACTCCCTTTGAATACATATTTTGAAAAGAAACAACTAGATCAATGCATATAAACATTATAATGCTCTTAAAATAGCTTATTATTTTTTCAGAGCCTACACAAGCAAAGGTTACTACCAGCAATAATGTGCAATTTCCAATTAAGCTTCAACTTCACTATCCTGGCATATTAACATTTTTGAAGTCTATGTTAATTTGATATCAGACATAGTATCTCATTGTTGTTTTAATTACTAAGACAGTTAAAGCTACATTAATGCTTATCGTGATGAGATGAGGCTGGTTAAAATACCAGTCATACAAAATAATACTGTGGAGAAAACATCTAAACACTACACAGTAGTTTAATGTGCTATAGTTACTTATCGTTTTTGTCTCACCTGTATGTTTTTGCATTTTCTAATTGTACTCTAATTATCAAAATAGGTAATGTTTATTAAGTTTATAATAAAGTAGCACTTCAGATCAGTGAGGAACAGAAAAGTTATTCAAGAAATGGTGCTGAGAAATTGAGTAGGAAAAAATCCTTACCTACACTGTATAAATTAATAAATTTCAGAATAAAATCTATATGTAAATAAGCAAACAAAACAAATATTAATGTAATCATGTTATGATAAAACATAGAATTACAACTCTTTGTTAAGAAATAGTTTCCTAGCCGGGCTCAGTGGCTCAGCCTGTAATCCCGCGCCTTGGGAGGCTGAGGTGAATGAATTGCCTGAGCCCGCGGGTTCGAGACCCGCCTAGGCAACTTGGTGAGACTTCATCTCTATAAAAATAAAAATAAAAAAATTAGCTGGGTGTGGTAGCGCGTGCCTGTAGT
>CAUYQG010108915.1:0-16660 GCA_963574415.1 Tarsius wallacei
ATAGAATCTCAGAGTTTAAAGACCAAAATATAGAATTAACCCAGTCTGTCAAAAACAGGAAAAAAAAAAAAAAAACTCAAAATGAAGGAGCAAAGCCTCCAAGGGAAGTGTATCTATGTCAAGAAGCCAAATCTATGCCTGGTTGACCCTACTCTCTTATGCTTGCTGCTGTGTTCTTAGTTTCCAGGATGAAGTTTTTCATTTCCATTATTTCAGAATAGGCTTTTCTGAAATTGGATAACTCCACTTTTACTTCCTGTACAACTTCAGCAAGTTTTGCTTCTAATTTCTCTTGGTTCCTGTTCATTTTTGCCATCCAATCTCTGATTTCTATGGCTTTCATCTGGGGCAGGTTGTTCTGGGGGTTTCCATTTTTGGTGTTTTGATAGTTGCTTTTTCGGGTGCTGTCTCTTTAGGACTCAGAGGGTTGCCTGTATATTTTGTTGGTTTTTCCTCATTTGTGACAGGTCTCTCTTTGCTCACAATTCATTTTTTGATTAGTTTCTCTGAAGGTATTCAATTATCCTCTGTTCTAGGGTTCTTTTTGTCAATAAAGGTCACTCAGTGAGAGAGGGAGGGGCATTCACTTCTGCTTGTGGCACATTTCTGTCACTACAGGTTTTCTCTCACACCGCTAAACTAATTGGACCATCTTTCAGCCCCTGCTGCTAGCACTCTGTGGTAGGAGGGCAGGGGAGATGAATTGGATCTCCTGTCTGCTGTCCAGGAGCCTACCCACTGGGAAAACTTTTGGGTGCCTTTCATGTTGTTCCCACTCTGTTCTAGAAATAGAATGAATTCTCTGCCACAGAGGAGGGTTTCATCCCATAAGGATGCAGGGTTTGGAGGTGGTTCTTCCTGATCTGGTTGGGAAGATGGCCACCAGCCCCTGGTGGCAGGTGTCTCCTGGTTCACTCTGCAGGCAGGCTTTCCCTGTCTGTGAGTCAGGCAGCCTGATGGAAGTCTTGCTCATAATGGCTGACCCAGCTTGGGTTTTTCTTTCTCCATTCTGCTTGGGCTGCAGTTGCCCACTGCTGTGCCCTGCCCAGGATTTCTCCCACATGGGACTAATGATCCATGCATGGCTGAGAGGGGGTGAACCTCCCAAATCATATTTGTCTCACTCACCCAGTTTCATTCACTGGACAGGGCTTCAGTTCTTGTACAAGCTTGGCATACAACAGGGGATGGGATGCCTGGGTTTCCACATCTGCTGTTGCTTTCTGTTCTCTATGTGTTCAAAGAGACATTTGCTGGGTGCAGGGTGTTTCACCCATCCAAAAGTGTTTGAGGTGTCTCCATCTGTCAGCAGTTGGGTCCCTGCTTTCTGCCTTGCTTGGCAAGAGAGGCGCTGGTCTGCTGCTCCATGGTGGCCATCTTCTATTTTCTCTCCTAAGTTTTTTAAAAGACTATTTTAATCCTTAAAAAAAAAAAGAAAGCAGGGGTGGTTTCTGTCTCTAGAGCCAGGGTGGATAACTAGGGTAGTTGCAACTGAGTTAATAATAATAATGGCTACCTTTTTTTTTTTTTGCATATGCACTGAGTGTGGTGCAAAGCTCTGGTGCATGCAACCAGAGCCTATCACAGCAATATGGTAAACTTTAATAAATATTTGATGAGCAAATTTTTAAAAAGACCATTTTAGAGAGAAAAATGATAAGAGGTTACATTATCAACAGATACATATGCTTTTTATATAATTGTGGAAAGATACATTAATATGAGAAATGTAGATACCTAGCCCTTGAATGTCATTTCCCATGACAGCTTTGTAATGCTGTGTCTCAGACAACTAGATGAAAATGATAGGAATGAGTTCTGAAAAACTGCTGATGATTCACAAAGGGAATCTGGTGATGATAAAGATAGATTCCAATGTCCAAGAGTGGGTGAAGCGTTTCCCAGGATTATTTCACAAGGTATAATGAAAAAAGTCAATATTCTCTATTTCTGCATTATCCTGCATCATCTGAATCCTGCAGAATATATACCACAGGTAGATATCTGACTGTTCAACATCTGTAAAGGATATACATTTAAATTGTCTAATATCCTCTCTTTAGAATCTTCTCATGGAAGAATTGGGGATCACTTCATATTTGGGGCTGCCCTATACTTAGGCCAGGGGATAAGCCATAGTCTGGTTTGTGCAGCTTGCACCTATGTGATCATTCTGATGCGATTTTTCTTAAATTACGATTTTTAAAATAGAGATAGGAGTCTCACTTTGTTGCCCCAGCTGGTTTCAAACTCCTGACCTCAAGGGATTCTCCTTCCTTGACCTCCCAAAGTTCTGGGATTAGAGGTGTGAGCCACTGAGCCCTTGTTCTGATGGTTTTTTAAAAAAATTTTATTTTAGAGTTGCAGGGTACATGTGAGGATTTACTACATGAGTAAATTGCATGCAGGTGAGGTTTGGGCTTCTACTGGGTCCTCACTCCCCTGACAGTGGACTTGGAACCCAGTGTGTGGTTGTGTGACCCTTATCTCTCCTCCCTCCTTCCTTCCCTCCCTCTCTCTTACCTTGACCAGTGTTCGGTGTCTGCTATTCCCACTGTTGTGCTCATGTGACCAAAGGTCAGTGCCTATTTATGATTGAGAACATGCAGTATTCAGTTTTTTTGTCTGTGTCATAGTTCACTTAGTATGATGGTCTCTGGCTGCATCCATGTTGCTGCAAAGAGCATGAATGTATTCTTCTTTATGGCTGTATAAAATTCCGTCATGTATATGTACCACATTTTCCTTGTCCAGTCCGCTTTCGATGGGCATCTGGGTTGGTTCCATATCTTTGCTATTATGAACAGTGCTGCAGTGAACATACATGTGCAGGTGTCTTTTGGTAGAGCAATTTATGTTCCTCTGAGTATATTCCCAGAAGTGGGATTGCTGGGTTGTATGAAAGCTCCATTTTAGTTATCTGAGAAAATGTCACACTGCTTTCCACAAAGGTTGAGCTAGCTTACATTCCCACCAGCAATGTAGAAGCATTCCCTTTTCTCCATAGTCATGCCAACACCTGGTTTTTGACTTTTTAATGATAACCATATTTACCAGTGTTAGGTGGTATTTCATTGTGATTTTGATTTGTATTTTTCTGATAATTAGTGAGGCTGAGTATTTTCTATATGTTTGTTGGCTGCTTGAATGTCTTCCTTTGAGAAGTGTCTGTTTGTGTCCTTTAACCACTTTAAAATTTTTGCTGTTGTTGTTTTTCCTGTCAATTCGTTTGAGTTTCTTGTTGATCCTGGATATTAGGCATTTGTTAAATGTATAGCTTGCAAATATTTTTTCCCATTCTGTGGGTTGTTTCTTTACTCTTTTGATGGTTTTTTTTTTTTTGAGTTGGAGTCTCACTCTGTCACCCAGACTGGAGTGCAATGGCCACTCCCGGCCACCGCAGCCTCAACCTGCTGGGCTCCGGCGATCCTTCCGCCTCAGCTTCCGAGTAGCCGGAATTACAGGTGCGCTAAGCCCGGCTGATTTCCTTGATTTATTGTAGAGATGAGGTCTCGCCAAGTTGCCCAGGCAGGTCTCGAACCCGTGGGCTCAAGCAATCCACTCACCTCGGCCTCCCAAAGTGCAGGATTACAGGCTGAGCCACCGAGCCCGGCTGGTCTTTTTTTTTTTTTTTTTCTGTGCAAAACATTTTTAGTTTGATAAGGTCTCACCTGTCAATCTTAGCTTTTGCTGCATTTGCTTTTGAGGACTTGGCCATGAATTCATTGCTTACTCCAGTGTCCAACAGGGTATTCCCTAAGTTTTCTTCTAAGATTCTTATAGTTTGAGGTTTTACATTTAATTCTGATCAATTTTGATACATGGTGATAGGTAGGGGTCCAGTTAATTCTTCTGCATGTGGTTAGCTGGAACCATTTGCTAAATATGGCTTCCTTACTCTAATGTTTGTTTTTATTGGCTTTGTCAAAAATGATTTGGTTGAAGGGCTGTAGTTTTATTTCCAGATTCTCTGTCCTGCTCCATTGGTCTATGTGTCTATTTCTACACCAGTACCATGCTGTCATGGTTACTGCAGCCTTGTAGTAAAGTTTAAAGTCAAAACGTGTTACCTCCAGCTTTGAATTGCTTTAGCTATGCAGGCTCTTTTGCTTCCATATGAATTTCTGTATTGTCTTTTCTGGGTCTGTGAAAAATGATACTGGCAATTTGATAGGTAGATTACCTTGGATACAATGGACATCTTAATGATACTGATTATTCCAATCCATGAGCATGAGATATTTTCCCATTTGTTTGTGTCATACTTGATTTCTTTGAGCAGTGTTTTGTAGTTCTCAAGGTAAAGGTCTTTCACCTCTTTGGTTAGGTGGATGATAAGGGTTTTTTTTTTGTGTGTGTGTCTGTTATAAATGGGATTGTGTGTGTTTTTTTTTTTTTTTTTGAGTTGGAGTCTTACTCTGTCGCCCAGACTGGAGTGCAGTGGCCGCTCCCGGCCACCGCAGCCTCCACCTGCTGGACTCCGGCGACCCTTCCACCTCAGGCTTCCAAGTCGCTGGAACTACAGGTGCGTGCTACCACACCCGGCTAATATTTTGAATTATTGTAGAGATGAGGTCTCGCCAAGTTGCCCAGGCGGGTCTCAAACCCGCGGGCTCAGGCAATCCACTCACCTCAACCTCCCAAAGTGCGGGATTACAGGCTGAGCCACCAAGCCCAGTGGGATTGTGTTTTTTATTTGGCTTTCAGCCTGATTTTTGTTGGTGTATAGAAATACAACTGTTTTTTTGCACATTGATTTTGTATCCTGAGACTTTGCTGAGTTTTTAATCAGTGCAAGGAAGTTTTTGACAGACTCTCTAGAGTTTTCTAGATATAGAATCATATCATCTGCAAAGAGGAATAACTTCTCATTTTTCTATTTGGATATCCCTGATTTCTTTCTCCTGCATGATAGCTCTGGCTAGGATTTTCAGTACAGAGTTGAATAGGAGGGGGTGAGAGTGGGCATCCTTGTCTTCTTCCTATTCTTAGGTTAATGCTTCTAGCTTCTGCCCATCAAGAATGATGTTGGCTGCAGCTTTTTCATAGATTGCTCTTATTATTTTGAGGAATGTTCCTTCGAAGCCTAGGTGGTTGAGGATTTTTTTGTCAAGAAATGATGCTGGATTTTATAAAATGCCTTTTCTGTGTCAAATGGGATGATCGTGTGGTTCTTAGTTTTACAACTGTCTGTCTGATGGATTATGTTTTCTTTCTCTTTTTAAGAATTTTTTAAATTTCAAAGATGTGGGGTACAATTCAGGATTAGGTATACAAATGTTCATTATGCAGGTACTCTTGTTGATGAGGTGTGCCCCCATGTCTCCCGGCAGTTTCCTACTACTGCCAATCCCTTTCTTATAGATTATGTTTGTAGATTTATGTATGTTGAACCAGTCCTGCATCCCAGGAATTAAGCCCACCTGGTCATAATGGATGATCCTTGAAATGTGTTGTTGGATGTGATTTGCTAGACTCTTGTTGAGAATTTTTGCATCTATGTTCATCAGAGAAATTGACCTGTAATTTTCCTTCCTTGTTGGCTCTTTGCCATTTTAGATTATCAGAGTGATATTGGCTTCATAGAATGAGCATGGGAGAATTCCTTCCTTCTGTTCTGTAGATGTCTATTGGGTCCAACTGGTTGAGTGTTGAGTTAAGGTTCTGAATTTCCTTGTTAGCTTTTTGCCTTGTTCATCTGTCTAAGGCTGTTAATGGGGTGACTATAATAATCTGGTTGTCTATGTCCTCTCTTAGTTTAATTAGCAATTGTTTTATTAATCTGAGTGCTTCTATGTTAGGTGCATATATATTTAAGGTGGACATTTCTTGCTGATGGATTGAGACTTTTATCATTATGTAGTGTCTTTTTAAACTTTTATTGGTTTAAAGTCTGTTTTGTCTGATATAAGAATAACTACTCCTGCTCTTTTTTGTTTGTTTGTTTTCAGTTTGTCTGACAGCTCTTTCTCCAATTTATCTTGAGTCTGTGGGTATCCTTTGCGGTGAGATGGGTTTCCTAAAGGCAGCAGAAGGATGGATCATGCTTCTGTATCCAATTTGTCTCTCTATGCCCTTTTAAGTGTTGCATTCAGTCCATTCACGTTTAAGTTAATTATTGCTATGTCAGATTGCTTTTAAGAGGCTGCTTGTTTTTTAGGTTTTGTGGTTGATCTATATGGTCTATTAACTCTGTGTTTGCCTGTGATTTCATGATGAGTGGAATCATTGTTTTGTTTCTGTGCTTAGAACTTAAGCATCTCCTGAAGGGCTGGTCTGGAGGTGGCATATTCTCTTAGGGACTGGACGTCTGGGAATAATTTTAATTCTCCTTCATTGGTGAAACTTAGTTTGGTGGGTCAGGAAATTCTTGGCTGTAATTGTTTTTCTTTAAGAACATTAAAGATGGGACTCTAGTCCCTTCTGACTTGTAGGATTTTTGCTGAGAAGTCTACTGCAATTCTAATGGGTCTTCCCCAGTAGGTTGTCTGTCTTTTCTCTCTAGCTGCCTTTTTATTTCATGCTTTCCTTGTGGCGATGGATAATTGTGTGTCTTGGGCATGGTCTTCTCATGTAATACTTCACAGTTCTCTGGATCTCTTACGTCTACTTGGTTGCCTCTCTAGCAAAATAGGGGAAATTTTCTTGGATGACTTCTTGAAAAGCTTGTGTCAGGGTGTTCTCAGTTTCCCCTTCTGTCTCAGGGATCCCAATCAGCCATAGAGTTGGTTTCTTTATGTAATCTTAAACTGGTAGGCTTGTTCCTTCTTCTTGAACCTTGTTTCTTTATTTTTGCTAGGCTGAGTTCAATAGTTTGATGCTGAAGCTCTGAGATTCTTTCCTTTGTAAGGCTGATTTTGCTGTTCAGGCTTATTATTGTGCTTTGAAATTTCAGGAAGAAAATTCTTCATTTTTGAGAGTTCAAGTTGGACCTTTCTTATAATGGCCAACTCAACTTTTATTTCCTGCACTATTTTTGTTGCCTGGGTGATTCGTACTTCTATCTTCTCATGGCTTTCCTGTTTTTACCACCCATAGTTTGAATTCTATATCTGTCACCAGGGACAGGTCATTCTGGATGGGTTCGATTGCCTGAGGTCTGGGAGGACATTTTGTGGGTGATGTCTCATGAAGGATTTGGGGGTTGCTGGTGTTTCTTCACCGGTTTTTTTTATCTGTGAGGACAGATCTTCTCTTTTTATTTTTTGTCTTGTTTTTTGTTAGCTAAGGCAGCTACTGTTGGGATGAGCTTTTGTGGGATTTATTTTTGTTTTTATCACACAGGGTACTCTTACAGGAGGTTGAGGCTGTGGTGGGCTGTGATTATGCTACTGCATTCCTGTCTGGGCAACAGAGTGAGACTCTGACAAGGAAGGAAGGAAGGAAGGAAAGAGAGAGAGAGGGAGAGAGAGAGAGAGAGAGAGAGAGAGAAAGAAAGAAAAAAAGAAAGGAAGAAAGAAAGAAAGAACAAACAAAAAACAACAAAAAATATGTAGAAAGGTCTGGGAAGCAAAAGTGCATTCTCCACAAGCTAGTTCTCTGGTCAAGATTTTTGCCAAAAGTGGTTGGGTACAGTTGGTATACAGACCAAAGAATTGTGGACTTTGGAGGAGGTTGGAAGTAGAACTCTGCTGTGTTAACTATGTGACCTGGGCAAGTTGTTCAACCTCTCAGAGCCTGTGTTTGTAAATGGCATTGATATTTACCTCATAAGAGTTTCTAGGGATTTAATGATCCACAGTCAACACTCCAAAGATGGCATGAATGTGTTCACCTTCAAACATGCACCAGCACATGGGCCCCGGGAGGTGATTGGAAGATCTGCTGGCTTACTTTGAAGGGGAACTGCCTTGGGCATGCGGAATACAGCCCCTCACCCAGCAACATCTAGTCACTACTCTACATGTGGCAGTTACATTTTGTCAGGAGTCCTTTCCTTGGCTCTGATCCTAGCAGGGCAGCCCTGGTGTTTTGTAAGTACATTGAACAATTGGTACCATCCACACTGACTCTGACCTGTGGTGAAGAGTAGCTGGCTTTTCATTCCTTGAATGCCTGTGTAGAATTATAGTTTCTATCCCCAGAATCACAGTGCCTTTGAGTACCTTTGTATTTAAATATTCTCCTTCAGGCCATTCATTTACAATCATTAACCTCTCATGGAAGCTTCTAGAGCCAATTCCAGAGAAGTTTACATTATTTAAAAGCCATCACTAGTTAACAGGCTTTTTCTGGCAATAGCCAAAACTGTAGAGAAAACCTTTTTTGACAGGGACAGGCCCCAGATGGGTACTTAATAGTTTTATCTGGCTGGGCTCGGTGGCTCAGCCTGTAATCCCAGCACTTTGGGAGGCCCAGGCAAGTGGATTGCTTGAGCTGGCAGGTTCAAGACCAGCCCCAACAACTTGGCGCCACCTCGTCTCTACAACAAATAAAAAAATTAGCTGGGCGTGGTAGCGCACGCCTGTAGTTCCGGCTATATGGAAGGCTGAAGTGGACAGATCACTGGAGCCCAGCAGCTCGATGCCGGGGTGGCCGTGAGCGTGCCACTGCACTCCAACCTGGGTGAAGGAGTGAAACTCCAACTCAAAAAAGAAAAAAGTGTTATCTTGTCCCTAATGCGAAGTATTCTAGGAAAGTGGGCTTGCACTGAGGCATGAGATGTCTAGTCAATAGGTGGGTCTCATTGAACCCACTCCTGCCTGCTTGGTTACTCTGACTCGTTTATCTCAAAAGGAATGTCCAAAGTCAAGACTGATGAGGCAGTTGAGGAGTAAGAAACACTTTGTGTGTGTGTGTGTGTGTGTGTGTGTGTGTGTGAGAGAGAGAAAGAGAGAGAGAGAGAGAGAGAGAGAGAGAGAGAGAGATATTCCCCCTACATACCTCACCATGTTATCCCAGTGAGATTTCAATTTCATACAAAATGCACAGGTATATAAAAGCCATTGAAGTAGGGGGATCATTCACACTCTAAGAGTTCAAAAAATGATAAATGGCAATTCAAACTTTTCTGACATGTAAAAAAATGACGTAACCATACTCACAAGGAATAAATGTTGATGAGAATCAGGTTGGAATGTCCACAGATTTCTAAAGCTAAGTTATTATGTCCTTACATTTGTTAAGAACATTTAGCAGTTGGGAAATAATAACTATAGTTTAAATGTTGACGTCGGGCGTGGTGGCTCATGCTTGTAATCCCAGCACTTTGGGAGGCGGAGGTGAGAGGATTGCCTGAGTCCAGGGGCTCAAGATCAGCCTGGGCAACTTGGTGAGACCTTGTCTCTACAATAAATCCAAAACTTAGCCAGGTGTGGTGGTGTGCACCTGTAATTCCAGCTACTTGGAAGGCTGAGGCGGAAGGATCACCGGAGCCCAGCAGGTCGAGGCTACGGTGGCCGTGAGCATGCCACTGCACTCTAGGCTGGGCAAGAGTGAGACTCCCAACTCAAAAAATAAAAATAAAAAAATGTTGAATTTTGAACTTAAAGGTAGATAGAATGGAGATAGAACTGTTTTAAGCTGTTGAGAAACCACATAGCCTTTCTATGGCCTTTCTAGGTTGGCCAAGAGCCAACTTCAATGAGCACCAACAGGGACTTGAGCTGTTTGATGCATGGTTATCTGAATTTCCTTCTGCTTTTACACATGCATCTTTCTCTACTTCAGCTCTTCATTTCTCTTACACTTCTGTCCACTCCTTTAGCCAAAGCACTGGACTTAAATGTCTAGAAGAACATACACATATAGTTTGTTGGAATAAGTTCCGTATTTTGCAAGTGTGGAAGGTGTGTTTTATATTACTTTAAAAAGAAAACTTAAATGGCAAAAACATTGTCTCTTTGCCCCTAGCTAGGGAAAGAGAATGCTCTGAAGTAGTGATGAAATCTTTTCCAAAGCAGGATGGACTGCATCCATCGTGCAAGTGAGGATAAGACCTTCAAGATGTCGAGCTGGGGCTGTAAGAGGCACGTCAAACATTTTAAACAAAGGAGCACATAGCCAAAAGCTGACATTATTTCTATAAACTGCAGTATACATGTGAGATGAAATTTACGTGTTGGTTTGTAGGTTTACTTTGACTCACTGCATTTTTTAGATAAAATCACAAGGTGAAGGCACGCAGATCTAATAGCTGAGATTTTCTTTTCCTTCCAGGTGGACTTGTCGACTAAGTTAGTTTCATACACGACTACTCAGTAACCTCAAGAGGTAGCGGTGAGTGCTATGTATCCAACTGCTTCATGCCTCATCAACAAGGACAGATTCCAAGTGTGGGGCGGGGGGCACAGACAGGCCACAAGATGGCGTAGCACTTCTATACTTGATTGGTCCCTTGGCAACCCAGTTGATTTAAAAAAAAAAAAAGCACTGAGAGGTAGAATGCTGGGATTCCAGACCTCATCTAGTAACTCTGGAAAACTAATAAATGAATCCCCATCTCCATTCTGTGTCATTAAGGCCAAGGTAGTGTATCTATTTTCCTCTAAGTCCTATTCCATTATGTCAAGTGAGCACTTAAAAAGCCACAAACCTGCATAAATCATAGAGGCTTTGATTACACTGAGAGGCTTACTTACCCAACACCAGTAGTGACACTTACTATTGCTTCAACAATACATGTAGAAGTCAGGTGGAAGTGACTGCACACCGAAAACATATGAATGAAAATTTATTTCTTAAAATTTACTCAGAGGATTAGAGCTGATGTATAATAGAACATTTAAGACTTAGAGTTATATCAACATAAAAATGATAGCTGTGGTTACAATTAGCACATGCAATTCACTGCAAAGGTAAAAATCCATACAAAGTACTCTAGACAAGCCCTCAAAATGGTTACCTGAGGCAGGGTAAACCAGCAAGTGTGCGTGAAAGGATTGCACTTGGGAGGAAATGGAACACAGCTGGATATGGAAAGGAGACACACCTAAAGCTAATTACTGCATTGTCCTACTAGCAATTGCACATTTATCTTTAGAGTACACTATTCAATATACATATACATTTGAGGCTAAAGAATTTTCAAACATCTATGTTTAAAATAGCCCTTTGGTTCGGACATATCACATTTCAGTATTCATGTAACAGCATTTGAAACCTGTAGTTACCACCTAGACAAAGCTTGTGTTCAAGATCTGGAAATTCTACCACCATCGACCTTACATGTGTTTATTATGATCCATCAACTTTAACAAACAACCAGGGAATGAACTAACTAGTGTGCAAACTATGGACGGAAAAAAAGTCCTTAAAATTTTGGGAACACTTGAATAGCAGAGAAGGGGACCCCGGGCTGCCTTTGTATTTTTAATGCAATGTATATGAGTATATTCAATATTGTGCCAATGTACTTACTTGTAGCATGTATTATGGAAAAATACATAAGATACTACGATTGACTCTGGAAATAAAATAATAAAATAAAAAAATCTTTTAAAACATGAATTTTAAAAAAATAGGGCTATGTGTATTATTATCAAAATCAACAGGAACCTAAACATTTTCAGAAATTACAATTTTTGGTAGACTAAAAGGTAGAAAACAAGTTAAATAATTTTTCAATTTACTTTTAATTTAGCACCTTTTTATTTCTAGGTACAAAGAATCTTATTTTCTCCCCTTTCCAGTCACTAGCACTCTAGTTTTAGGTAAACATGATCTGGTTATGACCATAGCTCCTTAGGTCAATAGCTTACTGTGAATATAACTTCTCAAATTCATCCTTCTGACAATTGTCAGAATATTCTAGTCAATGCAAATCTGACCTTTCCTTATACCTCTTTATGGCTCCACATTGCAATTAGGTACATTTCCAGGTGCCTTATTATAGCATATGATTCTTTCATTATCATTTTCAACCCCATCTTTTGCCACTGCCGACGTTACATTTTAATCTCCAGCACACCAAATGGTTAATATGTTCCCTGAACATATCGTAAGACTTGTTATCACTTTTTTTTTTTTTACTTAAGTGGTGATTTCTATTTAGAATCCTCCTCTCTAACATCACTTGACATAAATAAATTATATTTATGTCTATAAACCCAATTGTGCTGTTACCATCTCCACGGAGGTCTTTTGATAACTCCCTTACACGGAGAGAGACGCATATAACCAAACAGAAATGACTGGCAAATTTAATTGTGTAAAAATATTAAAAGTAAACCACTAAGATCATGAATAAAGCTGTAAGACAAATTAGGTGGGAAAAACATATATTTAGTATGCATGTATGAGTATACGAAAGACCAAAGATTAGTATGAAAAATATGGCATTTCTCTAAACAACTAAAAAATTAGTCGAACCAATATAGCATGGGAAAACATACACAGAAGTAATTTTTTTAAAAAAAGAAAACTGAAAGCATTCACATATACAAGAATGGATGGCCAACCCAAAATATCAAAAAAATCATAAATTTAAAAAAATGTAATTTTAGATTTTACACATTACCTTTACAAAATGTGAGAAATGATAGATACTATCCAGCATTGATAAAAAACAACAATCCCTGATACCCTAAACCCTCAAGAAAATCAATTAAAATGTACATATACCTTGGCAGCAATTCTTCTTCTAAAAATTTTACCTATAAAAAGACTCATACCTACATACTTAAAAATGTTTGTATAAGAGATTCATTAGAATTTTTTAAAAAGTGGCAGTCAAAAATTAACAGTCTATATGCTCATTAATTTTTTTGTAAAGTGAAATTTAATATTCTGAATGTGTACTCTGAAATAACATGCAAATATGAAAAGACAAAAGTAGCTAAGTTTATGCATGTGCAAAATACGTTAAACGTAAGGGTCATTTTACAGAGCATAAAGGATAATATAATATGCTTATGTTAAAATATATTTTTAAAATGTTAACTGTAAGTAAGACAAAGAATATGAGATCATTGTTTTAAAACAACTATTGTGATATCAGCTGTTCCTCTTTACTTCCCAGTTCCGCCACTTACTCATTGTGTGGCTTTGGACCAGTTACTTAACCTCTTCATGCCAAAGTTTTCACATCTTTAAAATGGATATATATATATATATTAAGGGGGTTTAAAAGCTTGAAAGATATGTGTAGACATATCACTAGAGCTTATTTCTGAGCGAGGCAGTGGGAATAAAGGAGTCTCACTTGCAAACTTTTACTACTTACTTTCTATATTTATGTATTTCTATATATGTATTTTACATTATCTATATTATTTTTACAATTACAAATATTAAAAAAAGTGGAGTTTCTCAGATCTGTCATATGAACAAGTCCTCCATACTATTCATACAAAAACAAGCAAGTAAAAATAGAACTGTTACAAGAGGGAGTCATGCTAAGAATAACAGCATACATACTGTGTGTTGGTTTATTTGAATACACCATAACATACAGAGTAAGAAAACGCATCCTTTTCTCATATTTTATCTAAGATAAGACATCTATTAGTTTCAAACTAAGTAAAGCAAAGTATATGCTGATGGAAAAATGCCTTAGGTAGGAATCAGTCTGCACAGGAGTTGTTCATCTAGTTTGACAAGACGTGGCAGTAAAATCTTGATTACAATCACCAGTTCAAATTACCTTGGTCAAGATATTTATAAAAATCACTATGCTGGTTTTAGTAAAAAAAAATTATACTTTAGAAATAAAGAAAAAACATGAGATCTGTGGACCCAATAATGGTAAAGAAAGACCATATGAAAATTATTACACATCAAACATAATTATATACAAGGCCTGACAATTAAGTTCATGAACTCATCCTAAGAAAAGTGCTGCACTACCTCATTGCAGAATAGCCCTAAAGTCACTTTTGAAGTACTCCCCTTGGGAAGCTATGCACTAATGCCAGTGCCTCGTTCACCCGTCAAAGCAATTTTGGAACTCTTTTTCATATGACCCTTGGAATCGTAAATGTCCACAAAATGTCTTCCTTTCAATATTTTCTTTATCTTCGAGTAAAGAAAAAAGTCACTGGGGGCTAGATCAGGTGCATAAAGAGAATGTTCCAATACAGTTATTTGTTTACTGGTTAAAAACTCCCTCACAGACAGTGCTCTGTGAGCTGGTGCATTTTTGTGATGCAAGAATTCTTTTGGGACCATGTTTGCGCACATCTTTCTCATGCCAAGATTTTCAGTTAAGATTTTCCTAACTATTTCTCTATCGATGTTTATTTGGTCAGCTATGCTTCTCACAGTCAGCTGATGATCTTGACTCACAATTCAATGTGTTTTTGCAATGAATTCATCAGTTCTGCTTGCTACTGGTCCTTCTGACCTCTCTTCTTCAGTGATACTTTCTCTACCCTCCAAAAAAACCATTTAATCCATTTGTACACTCCCATTTTCTTCACGGTATTATCCCTGTAAACATGGACTAACATGTCCCTGAGTTAACTTCCATTCTTGCCAAGGTTAACAAGAAATTCAATGTTTGTTCGTTGCTCTAATTCAGGCTCCAAAAGTCTAGTGACAGTACCCAAAAACATGCAACAATAATGAATGCCACTCAGCAAGATATCAACACACACCGACATAAACACAGCTGTGAGACACGGATATACTAAGGTTATGAAACCTAACTGAGTGGTTTGTACAGTGCTGCTAACGTAAGTGCACAGTGGCAAGTTCACAAACTTAATTGTCACACCTTGTATAAGTTAATATTTAATCTATCCTCATAAGTACTGATAAAACATTTACTCAGCCGGGCTCGGTGGCTCAGCCTGTAATCCCGCGCCTTTGGGAGGCTGAGATGAGTGGATTGCCTGAGCCCGCGGGTTCGAGACCCACCTGGGCAAGCAAGACCTCATTTCTACAATAAATCAAAAATTAGCTGGGTGTGGTAGCGCGCGCCTGTAGTTCCAGCTACTTGGAAGGCTGAGGCGGAAGGATCGCCGGAGCCCAGCAGGTCGAGGCTGCGGTGGCCGGGAGCGGCCACTGCACTCCAGTCTGGGTGACAGAGTGAGACTTCAACTCAAAAAAATAAATAAATAAAATAAAATAAAAGCTAGTCCTGGATAATGCTGTTCTTGTTTGTTTTGGGGTCTGGTGTTCTTAAGTCTTGCTTAAACGAGATAAAAAACATAAGCCACCCCGCCCTGTCCCTGCCACAAGATGAGCATAAAACAAATGTCAACTGTCTTTCCCTGCTTCTCTTCAAAGCGTGACTCTCGCTTGACAATCAGTAGGGCCACATATATGCAAATAGGTCTTCCAAAAAGCACAGGCGTCTGTGTGGACTTAGAAGTTGAGAGCCATTCCCTTTCCTTATCAGTGGGGCAGCTGTAGGTTCAACTCTCATTCTCTTCATTTATTAACTGGAGATAATATAACCCCTTACAGCACCCTACACACTTCCCAGTGCTGTTTGTGAGGATTCAATGAGATAATGAAAAAGGAATGGGTTTTATCAGATGCTAAAGAACCTAACGCCTCCAGAATTCTTATTATCCCAACGGTCCTCTTAAGTTGGTAGATGGAGCCAGGCACAGTGGCTCACGCCTGTAATCCCAGCACTTTGGGAGGCTGAGGTGAGAGGACTGCCTGAGCCCACGGGTTTGAGACCACCTTGGGCAACTTGGCGAGACTTCATCTCTACAGTAAATCATAAAAAGTAGCTGGCTGCAGTGGTGTACGCCTGTGGTTCCCACTACTTGGAAGGCTGAGGCGGAAGGATCACCTAAGTCCAGCAGGTCAAGGCTACAGTGGCCGTGAGCATGCCACTGCACTCCAGCCTGAGTGACAGAATGAGACTCCAACACACACACACAAAAAAAATTGGTGGATGGAAGCTGACAAAACTCCTTCCAAATGAAGCCGAGGTCTCTTGTCCCTTCCACCTCAAAGAACAAGGTGGCAGCCTTCGCTTTCTCTAACAAACACATTTTTTAAAGAGACAAATTTATGGGATTTATCTGATCACCACTTTGCTCAAGCAAGTCATTTTTCTGATCTGTATTCAGTAGCAGCTGCCGCAACTGCAAAATGACTTACTCTTCATAACACTTTGCTTTGGCGACAGGAAGAAAATTAGACAAACTGTAAAGGTCTCCATATTTCATTCCATATTTATATAAAAACCCAAAATGCAATAATCCTTTGCAGTTGTTCCCAGTGTCAGCTGGGCCAGAGGGCCGTGGCGTGAAAACTAACCATCAGAAGACAGCTCCAGAGAGAGTTACCGAGCAGAAGACACAGGAGACGATTGGCAAAGGGCCAGTCATAGTCAGGGTGGTCACCTCCGCACCCCACCACGTGGACACCCCGTTCACTCTCTCCTCTCTCAGCACCTACTCTTTGGAGAGGCTCTAACACAAGTCATTTAAACCTCAAGATGAGTGCTAGGTACTCTCTTTAAAGGTATTTCCATTTTAACTCTTTTTTCAAACTTATTCATATACTTATTTGTTTGCTTGTTTTCAGTCAGAGTCTTAGGCTGGAGTGCAGTGGAATGATCACAGCTTACTGCAGCCTCGAACCTCTGGACTCAGGCGATCCTTCTGCCTCAGCCTCCCAAGTAGTTGGGAATACAGGTGTGCACCACCAGGCTCAATTAATTTTTTAATTTCCTTTTTTTTGGTAGCGATGAGGTCTCCCTGTGTTGCACAGGCTGGTCCCAAACACCTGGCCTCAAGTGATCCTCCTGCCTAAGCCT
>CAUYQG010108921.1:0-17451 GCA_963574415.1 Tarsius wallacei
CCATAGTTTCCCATCACTGTCAATCCTTTTCTTATAGTGTTATGATAGGTGTTCAAGGTCCGCTATATGAATGAGAACATGTGATACTCAGATCTTTGTTTCTGTGAGAGATCACTCAGTATTATAGACTCTAGTTCCATCCAGGTTGCATCGAAATTCATGATTTTGTTCTTTTTTATGGCTGCATAGTATTCCATCGTGTATATGTACCACATTTTTTAAATCCAGTCCTGTTTTGATGGACAGCATGGTTGGTTCCAGGTTCTTGCTATTGTGAACAATGCTGCGATAAACATACGTGTGCAGGTATATTTTTTATAGAGTGATTTGAGTTCTTCGGGGTATATTCCCAGTAGGGGGATTGCAGGGTCATATGGGAGGTCAATAATTAGAGCTTTTGGGAATTGCCATACTGCTTTCCACAGAGGCTGCACTAGTTTACACTCCCACCAAGAGTGTAGTAGTGTTCCCTTTTCACCACATCCTCTCCAGCATCTGTTATTTTTTGAGTTATTGATAATTGCCATTCTGAGTGGAGTTAGGTGGTATCTCAGTGTAGTTTTAATTTGCATCTCCTTGATGATTAGTGAGGTTGAACATTTCTTCATGTGTCTGTTGGCCGGTCGGATGTCTTCCTTTGAGAAGTATCTTTTCATATCTTTTGCCCACTTTATAATGGGGTTGTTTGTTTTTTACCTTTCACCACATTGGAGTTCCTTGTAGATCCGAGATGTTAGGCCTTTGTTAGACCTGGAGAAAATATTTCTAAATCTCTTTTTTCTCCTTCTCTTGCTCAACTATCCATACCCTTTAAAACTCATTGGTATTCAGCGTTCTGTAAAACCTCCCTCTATGTGTTTTATGTCTCTTGAATAATTAACTGACAATTTACAGGCAAAATATGTTTGTAACATTTATGAAGACAAAAGATGGATAAGAGTAAGAAAAAGTCCCAGTTAAGCTGGTAGTTGTCCAGGTGAGCCAGTATAAGGAGCAGGTGGACTCCACTATGCCTGAATGGACTACCTCACATAGCATATGACACTCAGGTAGTGCTCGAGTCAATCTGATTCTCCTGTGACAGACCTCTACACATACCAGTAGAGACCAATTTTTTCCTTGCATAGATAAGGATTCACATTGCCCACTTTGCTCACTGCCTTTCAGTTAATCCTAAGACCAAAATTATTCCTTAGTAGAAAGTCAATATTTAAATGCATATTAATTTTAACTTCCAAAGATGCCTTCCTTATTTTTGTGCATGTCATTTGCACAAAAATGCAACATGCCAACACTTCTATTTTGCATAGAAATATCACTTATTTTTACCTTTTAGGAAATAACATAAACACAGCCTCTGATTTTCTACTGCCTGTTGGAATTATTTTTACTGTCCTTTGGTCATATATTTGGAATCAAAGTTTAAAAGGAATTTTAAAAAAGCATTTTATTGCCCAGCATCATTTTGCAGGAAAATGAGACGTTTTACAAAATTACCTCAGGAAAGTTTTGTGTATAGTTGTAATTGAAGCCTTGATTGTTGAGAAAAATATTTTTTTAAAAAAAGAATAATCGAAGAGTAGGAAAGAGAAAGGCATAGAGGGATGGACATATTACAAGACTTTCCAGTGGAGTCTGGAAAGAGAGCAAGGGTTCATGTGAACCCAAGTTCATGGAGAGCCTTGCTATTACTGTTCCTGCTCTTTTTCTTTTTCCTTCCCCTATAGTTCTGATGTTTCTAGAATATGGATATATTACCTTTGAAGAATCATTCTAGGCCATGATAGCAGACCAAGAGTTTTCTACTTAAGATTAATTCCAAAAAAAATATAAACTATCTTCTTGTATTGTAATCTATGTATCCCAAACTTGAGCATTAATCAGAAAGTTATTTGATATGTATAACAGAAGATCAAAATAAGGAAGGCACTACAAGAAGTCTCCCAAACTTGTGAAGAACTAGATCATCCTTTGAGTGCTAAGAGTAATACTTATTGTGTACAGGAGTCACCTAAGGAAGCCAAAATCTCCCTGGTGAAATGTGATTGAATAGAGCATGGAAATATAGATCAGGAAGATGAGAGAAAGGAATGGGTATTCACATGTCTCAATAATTATGAACAGAGGGATGAGTTTACCATGAAGTCAAATAAAGAAGTCAGAGGGTTAAGAACCCAGCTCTATGTATGGGAAATAGCAGAGGATTTGGGGACCCTATTGTCAATAGTAAAACGATTTTCACTTTTAAGGGGAAGGGATGCTGATTTGATATCACTAGGACATGACTGGTTGTGGTGGCTCATGCTTCTAATCCCATCACTTTGGGAGCCTCATTCGAGAGATTTGCTTGAGCCCAGGAGTTCAAGATCAGCCTGGGCAAACTAAAGAGACCCCATTTCAAAAGAGGAAGGAAGGAAGGAAGGAAGGAAGGAAGGAAGGAAGGAAGGAAGGAAGGAAGGAAGGAAAGAAACCAAAAGAGAGAAAGGAAAGAAAAAATAAACCACCAGGACTTTAGGTAACATATCCCTCAAAAGTATCTGCTTTTATTTTGCTTTGATTGACTGATCATCAGACATGTTTCAGTTACTAAAGGAGACTTCCACATATCATGATATCACTGCTAGACAACAAATATAAATAGTATAAGCATTGAAAATGAACTACAAATTGCACATTACAAATTCAACTGGAATTCCAGTTTATACACAAGTCTCTTGTAAATGTGGAGAGCATGGGCTAATCTTTCTCTGCCAAATTAACTGACAGAAATCTAGTTTCTGGCCCTTGCCTTGACCCTTGTTTAACTCATAAACAAAATGCCACCCTTTGAAATACCGTTAAATTGAGAAGCTGCCACGTTTTGCCACTTCATCCCATCATTCTTTCTCTCTCTCATATCAGAAGTGCAAACACTGGCTCCCTAATTACATACTTGAAAATGATTGTGTCCGTGCTACAGATGTGGTAACCCTTCATCTTCCTTACAAGATTTCTGAAAATGTTTATTTTCTATCTGTGACAAGATCCAAGGTTTGGGTACAAGGCATGGTACAAGGTGTGTTGACATCCCTGTCTCAAGCAACTTACCACCTAACTAGATAAAAAAGATACGTGGCAGTGACTTAACACCCTCCCGCCACCCATATGCATTCTCTCTTTCTGTATATGGTAATAAAACTTCTCGTTTATTTTTTAGTATGGATGCCCAGACTTTTCCAGTCTCATTTACAGCTGAGTGAGGCCATGACCATGCTCTGAGCAATAAAATGTGAACAGTTCTGTTATTGGCTGTTTTTAGGCACTGCCTTATAAGGAGAGTTAAAGTTTGCCCTTTCCCCCTTTTTTCTACCTTCTCTAACCTATTGTAACAGAATGTGGATCAAATGGTTGAACGGGAAGGACCAGAGCACACTACAGAAATGAAAACACAGAAAGCCATCCATGCGCTAGATCCTACATGATCTACACAGCACAGCTAACGCACTAGCCTGGGATTGCCTAAACCCAACTTTTGCAAGAGACTTTTCCTAAAGTGCTGACTATCATGGTTAAAACATTATTTTTCAGCTCTGATTGTGATCCCAAAAGAGGCTCAAAATAATGACTCAACAATTCAAAAGAACAATGCTAATGAAGAGAGGCATTTTTTTTTCAATAAATGTGAATAGGTGTCTTAGGTGCCTGGCTCTGTGTGAATAAGCACGGTATTCCCAGCTGCCACTGAATCTACTTACTTATAATCAGCAGACTTTGTATGATTAAGTACCTAATAAGTCGTGTAGACAGTAAGTGCTGGAAAATCACAGAAAGAAGAGAACTCTGTGGATTTCAGTCTGCAGATAGTCTTAAAAAGCTATTCATCCCTTGAGCTGGGCCTTACCAGAAGAATTGGTAAGTAAGAAGGAAGAAAAGCCATCTCGTCAAAACAAAAAAGGGCAAACAGACACCAAAAGCAAGGCCAAGTAATTATATCCATTGACCAAAGTGGAAAGTTACTTTTAAGAGACTTGTAAGAGATTGCTAAAACGAAAGCTTAGGGTGAGGCTGAATTGGGATTTCTGCTTTGGGTAATGAGGGTGGGAAGAGGCTACTGAAAAAAATTTGGAAAGTGTGAGTTTTGAAATTGTCGGGGCAAACATCTGTCTGCTTGAGTTTCAAGTTCAAATCTGTATGTAACACAGTGAAGAGAAGTAGCACTGGTTGTGAGCCTACTCCGTGACAAGTCTTCTAATAACAATTATTTTACTTAATCCTCACAAGAATTTCATCAAGTATCATCATCACAGACTGTATAAATGAGCAAACTGAAGTATTAAGGGGTCAAGAAAATTGTTTAATATTATTCAAATAGCAAATGCTAAAAGCCAACTCTTGACCCAGTTCTGTATGGTATCCAAGCTCAAATCCTTTTCATTTTACCACACAATCACCTCATAACTGGGCAGCAAACACAGAGCTGCCAGCAAGAATTATACTTTGGTTTTTAAATGCTATACTACTAGCAGCATTTTTTAAAAGAGCATACAACTCAAACATCTTGGCTGAATTCCTTCTAAAAATAGAAAAGAGTATAACTCTATGAGTTGATGAATGTCTTCTCTGATTACTTTATTCATTTGATCCTTATTTTTAACATAAAAGCACTAAGCTATAAAAAGCACAAAGAGTAAAGTTAAATTAGAACAGAATAAAAGTGATCAATGCTTATTAAATATTCTATACCCAAGATCACAAATCTTCAGGGCTATTTAAAAAAATAATTGCAGCAATATTGAGAGGCCTTGGTTTTGAAGCACATAGTGAAAAGAACTTGGCTTCGAAACCTTTCTCTGTCTGCCTCAAGGTAGTACTGGGTGTTTAACACAAACTCTAAGATTAAAAAAAAAAAAATCTAAAATGCTGACTCACCATTATAAGGACAATGGTTTCCTTTAGCCTTTATTGCATGCCTAAGCACTTATAATTTTTAGTAGTTCTTTATGAATGAACCTGGGGGATATAATTTCAGCTATGCAATCAAGTCACTTTATTATGTGTATGACACCACTGGTATCAAGTGAATTTTCTTCTAGTATGAAGCAAACATAAATAACTATAAATGTCAATGAGCTCATTGAGTAAACCTGATTTACAGTAATGAAGTAATCCTTGATAAGAGTATTGATTACAAACAAAAATTTGTAATGTATGTTTTCAAGTGGCATTTGTTTCAGAATATCTGTACTTTTCCCTCAGATGTATATAGCTCTGGCTTTGACATTGACCCTTTTAAAGTTCCTGATTCACATAACCACTATATAATTTTCCATTTCAGGTTATAAATTTCCATCTGGGAAGTCAAGAGTTTAGAGATTCACTTCCCATGCATCTAATCACTTCATGGGGCATGTCTACTTTTAAGCTCAATGCTTGGCTAATGTATGATTATAAAAATAACCCTATTGGTTTTTAAATCCATTAAAAACTATAGTAAATAAAATTGACCTCAGCAAACATACTGCGGGCAAAAATTAAGTATTTTGCATTTTTAACTTTGTTTATTAAAATCAAAGTTGAGAACTCTCTAGAAATCACAGCACATCTTTATAACCAATATTTATACATGCTATGTAGGTAGACAGTTAGTGGAAAGAAACTGGCAAGTATCTCACACTTAATCAAATAATTAACAAACATTTGTTTATTGTTTTTACTTTCCATTTATGCCTAGAACACTTAATTTTCACTTAATGTAGATCAGAGACTATTCTAAGTGCTTTAGTTTAATCTTTATGAGATGGGCATTTTGTCTATCAGTTCCATTTTATAGTTTTATATCCTCAAAAGGATAACTGGCATGGTCTGAATTCCTCTGTGACGGGTACAGTAATCATGGCTTGCTATAGGTTTCGATGTTCATTCTAGAACCTTATAAGCCAAGATGAGGGATGGAGGAAAAACTAATGCCAATGGTCATTCAAAGAAGAACATGTAAAGAGAGAACAAATCAAGATCTTAAAGAGTAGCTGAGAGTTAATTGAAAGACTGAGATGAAGTCCAAAAGGCAGGGACTCAGAATCAAGGCTGAAATACATAATCAGAAGACAAAAGAAATTAGAACAAGAATTTCAGTGATTCAGCGAAAAGCAAGAAGATCAAGGTCAACTTTCCAAAACAATGCCACAAGGTGGTATATTTGTTGGACTAATAAAAATATATAAAAATAATATATAATATAAATAATATATATTAAAATAATATGTTGGTAAGGTACATGTATAGGTTGGACTAATAAAAATCCCAGTGAACGTATACAATGTCCTCCCTGATACATGACCTTATGCTCCTCTCAACTAGTGTTTCTCAGATTATGTGTTTCTCAAGTTAAAATGCAGATGCTAATTCAGTATGTCAGGGATAGGGTCAGCTATTCTGCTTTCCTAACAAGATCCTCAGTGACACTGATGCTGTGGGCAAGGAGACCACACTTGGAATAGCAAGGGTCCCAAAACCCTCCTCTGGCATTGACTTGTTTCTTCTGCCAGTTATAACCTGGCTTCACCACTGGAATCTCCTGATATCCTTCCATCTCTTAAACTCATATCCTCTGTCTCAACCTACAGAAGACCTTACCTTTAGTAGTGTGGGACCACTGTCCCTTCTCTACCAATTCTGACTATGCACCTTCAACACTGCTTCTGGTAGAACTCCTGATCATCCTCATGAGCTGGGGAAATGGTAAGAGTTCAGGAGCCTACCTGGGAATGGGAAGCAGGCAAATAGAAGTTGCAACTGTGAGTCAAGCTGCATGCCTGGCGGAACTAAGATGGAACTTTGAGAAATACTGCTATAAATGACATACAAGGTCTAAGAAACAATAACACTACTTTTCAGTCAAACACAGGGTAAAAATCAGATTCAGCAGGATCCAAATCATTGCGTAAATCATTGTTTCTAAGGGATAACATATTCTGATTTCCAAACTAATCAACAAATGATAATTAAATATTATTAACTGATATATTGGCATGCTTATACACATAATTTAAAAAAATAAACATGTACTTGACAAAATAAATTATACCAGCCAATTTGACATCACTGGACTTTTATTTCTTTTTTTGAAATTTTTTTTATTTTAAATATGTGGGGTAAAATTCAGGGTTAGGTATACAAATGTTTATTATGCAGGTACCCTTGCTGATGAGGTGTGACCCTCCACCCTGTCAGTTTCCCACTACTGCCAATCTCTTTCTTATAGTATTATGTTAATTGTTCAAGGTCCACTTATGAGTAAGAACATGTGATACTCAGTTCTTTTTTTCTGTGATAGATCACTCAGTACTCAGTATTATAGACTCTAAGTCCATGCAAGTTGCTGCAAAGTTCATAATTTTGTACTTCTTTTTTTTTTTTTGAGTTGGAGTCTCACTCTGTCACCCAGACTGGAGTGCAGTGGCAGCTCCTGGCCACCTCAGCCTTGACCTGCCGGGCTCCAGCAATCCTTCCACCTCAGCCTTCCAAGTAGCCAGAACTACAGGCCCGCGCTACCAGGCCCAGCTAATTTTTTTTTATTTATTGTAGAGATGAGGTCTCGCCAAGTTGCCTAGGTGGGTCTCGAACCTGCGGGCTCAGGCAATCCACTCACCTCAGCCTTCCAAAGTGCGGGATTACAGGCTGAGCCACCAAGCCTGGCAATTTTGTACTTCTTTATGGCTGCATAATATCCCATTGTGTCTGAACTTTTATCTCTAAGCATAAAATTAGCACAGAACTAGAAGCTGTCTCATAGCTATAAAAGTTACAGCAAAATTTTAGTCTCAATAGGCATTTTTATTGACTTTTTAAGTTTTAGAAAAAGTTTACACGACTTACTTCTTACATGTTCATAATTTTTAATATTTATACCTACTTTAATATTTATACCTACTTTTCTTTTTTCTTTTTTTTTTTTTTTTTTGAGTCGGAGTCTCACTGTGTTGCCCAGACTCCAGTGCAGTGGCCGCTCCCGGCCACCGCAGCCTCGACCTGCGGTCTCCGGCGATCCTTCCACCTCAGCCTTCCAAGTAGCTGGAACTGCAGGCGCGGGCAAACACGCCCGGCTAATTTTTTGATTTATTGTAGAGATGAGGTCTCACCAAGTTTCCCGGGCGGGTCTCGAACCCACGGGCTCAGGCAATCCACTCACCTTGGATTACAGGCTGAGCCAGCGAGTCTGGCCTATTCTTACTTTAATACCAACTTTTTTGGTTTGAAAAATCATTTACTGCTCCAAATTCTTAAAATTTAGTTGAGTTCAAATAATCAGCTATAATAATCAATATATCAATTATTTAATTAATATTTTAAAACTAATGTTTAAGTTACATGGAAAGAAATCTCTCTTCTCTATTAAATACTAGTTTTCAAATGGATGCTTCATATTTATACCCAAATGCAACAGAACAGCTGTTTCTAGATAAAGTTTACCAGACTGAAAAGTTTGAAAATGTTTTATTGGTACCGCAAGTGTCTTGAGAATGTTCTCTTTTTTTAAAATACATTCTTCTAAAAACAGCATTTACTTTAGTTCTAAAAATGATCTCCATCAAAACCCTTTTTGAATGTAAATGTATTGTCTCACTGAATATGCTGAAATGTGAAACAATTTTGTTAAAGAATAACGCCTCAGTATCTTCTGTTTTTAAAAATATGCCAATATTTTTGAAATAAAAATATGTAAATATAAAGCTAATACATGCATATTCAGAATGCCACAATGATCTATTCAAAGCTAAAGTTAAGAAAGCTAAACGTCAGACAATTTCCTTTTTTTCCGACCTTATATTCCCAAACTACAGAAAATTTAATAAATCCTCCATGCATATCTGCCTTCTAGTTGTCAAAATACCTAATAGTAAACATAAAACCTTTAAAATATTTTCTTCATTAAAACATAAAACAAAGATAGGAAATAACACTATTTTCCTTTTTGCTCTTGACTTGAAAAACTGAAAAGTTATAATCTTGTAACATACATAATTCCCCTTGTCAACTCAGTTCTTTCTATTAAACTCATCTCAAGAAGGAAAATGATTCCTAGAGACTGGAGAGAGAAAGACACTTCCTCTGTCCTCCTCCTGGACTCTTTTTTGCATCAGTGCAGGTCATTGAAGATGCAAAGCTCACTGACTTGAGGCAAGTCACTCGCCAGGTGCCTGGGGTCTAATGAGGTCCTGAACACAGACTTCTATTACATGACTGCAATTCAGCAACAGATGCCACAAGGTGCCCCAGTAGCTGGTGACCTATAGAAACATCACTGTAACGGCAGCATTGCCCCTCTGCTCTCAGGGGAGCACACCGTTTCCAGTCTGCTAAAGAGAGAAAACCTGGATGAAATAAGAGCGAATACAACTGTCATGCTTGTCACAGGGAAAGAGAAAATTGTGGAACCTCTGCAAATGTTCCTCTGGTAGGAAAAGAAAGAGAGAAAATATTTACATATGGAGTGGCCATGTCTGTACAAAGAGAGCACCAAATTGTCAACAGCTTGAGGTTCAAAGGAAAAATAATGACAATTAAGGTTAATATTGCCAATTTCTGATTAAATGTCAATTTCCTTTATAGTTTCTTGGCTCACATGAACTACCAGGACAAAAATTATAAAAAGAAAATAATGCAGAGGTTTTAAGAGTTCCAAAGAAAAAGCTCTTTTTGGAAACTCCATTAGAGTTTGTTTTGATATGACATTTATAATGGCCCTTGTCCTACATCTAGTACTCCTGATACCAGGAAACACTGATGATTCATGGACAAGTTCTGTAGCTTCTAGGAGTCTAAGTGTCTTCATCTCAGAAGACTAAAGACATTGAACTTGATGATACAAAAAGTTTTTACCAATTCTCAGCTGAGACTTAGTTATATTTTCCCTTCAGTCATTATTACAAAAAGTCTACACCCAATCATCCTATTAACTATTCAATAAACAACAGTTTCACTCAGCATGCATTTTTCCAAAAGTCCAAGTAAATATCCTGCCACGTTAAAATAAACTGCTATTAAAGATAAACATAAACACACTTTAACTGAATGCATGTATCATGTTGGATTTATTGTTCCACAATTAATTGTCCATCAATAAAAAAATTGGCATTAAAACCCTCAAATGTATTAGTGACATTTAAAGAATTCAGAGGTTCTAGGGGAAGAATGAAGTAATAAGCAGTAAGAAGCTAAGTGGAAAGGCAAAATCTAGTCATAAAATTTCCAAGTGAATTGTTTTGTAGTTGCTTTAGGGAAAGAAGAGTTAATGGCTTGTCAGCTTGAAACCATGGCAGCTCTTCTGCAAGTATCACTGATATAAAATATAACTGATATTCAAATATCAGTTAATGCTCAAAGGCTAAACAAGACACTGTCTACATTACTACAACTTTTCTGTCAAGGACGCTATATTTATGGGTGAAACTGGCCTTGCTACAAAGTGAAAAATAGAATTTTTAAAAGTTAATTAAATCCTTTTCATTAAATTGATCAGCAAGCATTGTATTATAGTAGCAAAATACTTTCCTGCCTGTTCCTATATCATTTACTCAGTTTAATACTATCTAAAAATTAATTAAGTGATTTTAGCAGCAAATTAAAAATGGTGTCATTTTAACCATACAATAATTTCACAATTAAATTTCATATCACCAATATATTTCAGAATTAAAAAATAAATAGCTTATAACTTTAATGTATGCCTTCGATTTGAATGTTCTACTGATTAAATTAGCCATTACTACCATTTTTATGTAGTCACCAAAAACTTTTTAAAGCAGAGGCAATGTTAGCTTAATTTTAATTTTAATTTTGAAATAATTTTAGTTCAGAGAAAATTTGAAAGAGTCATATAAAGGACGTTTTTGAGACAATTATTTGAGGGTAAAGTTTTAATATAATGCTCTATCATTCTGAATATTTTACTCTTCTCTCTTACCCAAGAATGATAGTAGGATAGTCTCTGTGTAACTACAATACAATCATCATCAGCAAATTTACTGTAATATATTATTTTTATCTATTCCACAAACTCCACTAAAGTTTTACCAATTGCCCCCATAAAGTGTTTTAACGGCCAAAAGAATTCGTATTAGTTTAGAATCATATATTTTATTTAGTTTTCACGTCTCTTACTTCCTTCACTCTAGAACCATTCTTTTGTCTTCAACTTCCACGACACTGGCAACTTTAAAATTAAAGGCCAGCTATTTTTTAGAATGTTCCTCAAATTGTGTTTTCTTGATATTTCCTCTAAGATTCAGGTTTTCCCTTTTAGCAGAATTATCACATAAGTGGTAGATGTTGTTCTCATGGCTTAATTTTCCTTTATTCCCTGAATTTGCACTTACAAAACATGTTTTGGCATCACTTTTGAATAACTCCAGTTCCAAGTCACAGTAAGAACCTAAAGTATTTACAAAAAAAACCTAGATGATAAAAATAGTGTCCAAATCATAATTTTTTTTGTCATTGATTCAGAAAGTGTATGCATTTTTGCAAAGATGCAATTAATTTTGATTCAGAAAGTGTATGCATTTTTGCAAAGATGCAATTAATATACAAATATCACACTGATTATTCTCTGGTAGGTTTAAAACATTGATAAAATTACCTTGCACATGAATGAAAAGGAAGTACAAGGGTGGATATATATCATTCCAATAAAAGCCTTTACGTGTAGACGTCATGATGCTTTAATAGGGAAAAGTAGTTCTTCCAAGACTATCTTCAAGTAGAAGAAAAATCTATTTTGTACTTTCTACTATTCTAAACAACATACATGCCCCTCTTCCGTTTACTTGAATAATAGCTTTTAAAACCATTGCAAATCCCTTCGTTTGTATTTCCTCCACAAAGTGTCTCAGTAAAAGGCAGAAGCTATGTTAAAGAACATGATGGATATCAGCCCTGCCCTCTATTTCTCACACCCCCCCATCCTAAAGATGTCTACAGATTTCTCTAAACAATAAGGATAATGGAGATCCAATTCTGATTGAAAACATATTGAGGCATGGTTGACTACTAGAACACATATCACGGGTGACACTGATGAAAAATCCCGCAGCAAGCATTTGTTTCCCTGGGGAGTCATCGTTTGTGCTGGGGTTGGTCATCTCACTCCAATATTTTCCTTCACAGGGCTGCACTGCTTAGAAGAGCCAACCTGCCATCTGGCATTTTAAAGATCTCGCCTAATAAATCTAGCTAAGCAGGCCATTTCTTCAAGCTGCTTTTAAAAATATATGTGTATAATACAGTTTATTGGTTGTTACCAACATCTGGGCTAGGGACTGAGGACAGTTCGTATCCTACACTGAGGATGCTGATTCCCTATTATCTGCATCATTGACTTTGAATGTTAGAAAGTATATTTTCCTGCTGATGCATGGCTGTCTTTATGGGATCCTGTAGAAATACCACATGTAATGAAATGTGGTGCTGACAAAAAGGGAGGGGGTGCATAACCTCTTTTTATTGCATTTTCATGCATGATTACATAGCTAGAAAAAATACATATGTTGTGAAATCAGGGCTCAAGAGGAGATAAGTATGGTTTCTGAAATGAATTGTCAAAATATTATCTATTTTGTTCAATGTTGAAAGGCTCGCTTCTGTGGTTGTCTACTAACAACTTTGATAATATGATACATTTGAATGTGATTTCAGAAAATATGAGTTTATTCATTTTAGATGCTTTCCCAGATAACTCCTGTCATTGCCATTGAAAAGATAAAACAACAGTGGTTAATACTAGACATCTCACACCATGCAGAATAAAAACTACTGAACCCTTACCAAAATGGCATTGTGTCACAAAAGGGGAACGTGGCTTTGCTATAACAGAACACCATATTGTTGCTATAAAATAATAGAACTGTCATCTGAGGCACGTGATTTTACATAGTTTCTGCAACTATGGAGACAGAAAATTGCCAAGAAGAAAAGGACTTGGATTGTTGATTACATTCTTGTGACTTTATCCAGCACTCTTGCTGCCTTGGGGAAAAGACATTGAGAAGTGAGTCAAGTATTTACTTTGTTAACCCATCATTGCATTTCCAAGTCAAGGATTTCTTTCTTATACGCACCATGATCTTTTTTCTACACACTATCACTTTGACATTAAATAAAATCAGAACTATAATTGATATGCACTAGTGTCTTAGACTTTTTTATTGCTTATAACAAAATACCTGAAATTCAGTAACTGATAAAGAAAAGGAAGGTATTTCTTTTTCTTTTCTTTTTTTAATCGATATTTTTTATTTTAAGATTGTGGGGTACAGTTAAGGGTTAGGTATACAAATATGCTTCATTCAGGCACCACTGTTGACAAGGGGTATCTCCCTATCCCCAGACAGATATGAGGGGGGGATGTGGGATTAACAGTAGGAAGGTATTTCTTATGGTTAACAGAGGCTGAAAAGTTCAAGGTTGAGGGACAGTGCCTGGTAAGAGCCTTGTTGCTGGCGGGACTCTGCAGAGTGCTGAGGTAGTACTGCAGGGCATCACATAGCCAGGGGACTGAGCTTGCTAGCTCAGGTGTCTCTTATTCTTCTTATAAAGCCACCAGTCCCACCCTCAAGATACCTCATTGATCTATTAACCTATAAATATATTTATTAATCCATAAATGGATTAATTGATTCATGAGGGCAAAGCATTCATAATTCAATCACCTCTTAAAAGTTCCCACCTCTCAGTACTGTTATGTTGGGGATTAAGTTTCAACATGAGTTTTGAAGGGGGAGATTCAAACCATAGCAACAGTTTTATAAATTTTTCTGTTGCTTCTTATTCCTTTAATTCTATTTACTTTTATGTATTTCACCGACTTTATCTTATAATTTAGATTTTACTATAATATTATTTTACTTCTGGACTCCAAAATACACATCACATCTGGCTTCTAACATATGACCATACCACCAGCATTCAAGTTCACACAGACACACACAAACACACACACACACACACAATGAATTTGGGAAACAATATGTGTGTGCATTTGAATTTTGGGAAGAACTTTACCCTACTTAATATTTAAAACCATCTGTCATTAAATGAGTGTCTCCAAAGGTAAAATCAGTCAGATCCCATAAACTAGCCAACCATGCATGACATTTTTTATTTCTCCACCTACGTAGAAGGTTAAATTGCTTTAACCACCAGGTGGCAATGACTCACCACCTTTTAGGATGTAAACTTTTTTTGCATGGCCACATTCTGCTTTCATTCAGAAAGATCCTTCACCCTCTAGTAAGATCTCAGACACTATTTTGCCATAATATAATGAGTGCTGCTCTATGATAGCTACATACTGAATTAAGATAACGAAAATCACGGTTCTGGGCCAGTGTAGAAATGCCAAAGCATTCAAGGAGAAGAAAGAATGTACCTAACTTCCTATCTCTTCACTTCTCTTACTCTCTTTACTACTGACCCACACCATTCATGAATCCCTATTGTGAATTTTAACTTAGCTTTGGGAAATGTTGAGAACAAGGAACCTTCAAGGAGTAGATAGAACTATTTTCAGAAGATTAAATAAAGAAACAAATATGACTTCCAGTAAGCAATATAGCATAGGGATAAAGTACATAGATTCTGTTATGAGATTTGACTGGGGTTGGAATCTGGCTCTATCACTTACAGTCAGTAAGACCTTGGTTAAAGTACTAAAATCTCTGTACTTCAGTTTCTTCATCTGTAAAATGGGGTAACTATGAGTAAGACATAAAATTATAAATATAAATAATTTTGAAGTGGGCTTATGCATTCACTTATTAAAATAAACATACAAACAAAACTCTTTGTACATTGGATCTACTATCCATGTACTTCTCATTCCCTGAAAGGTTTAACTTTTGACTATATTATAGGCAAAAATAATTCTAATTTTTTTTTAAAGGACAATGCCTCCTTTTTTAATGCTATTATTTGGGGTTATTATGGTAACAATTATTAAAATACACAATTATAACAATTATTAAAATTATTTAAAACTCAAAAAACAGACCGCTTCACCAAGCATTTGAACCACGACTAAAAATAAAAAGTTAAGGGGTGTCACTGACTCAACCACACTTTCAAAACTAATTCAAGCAAAGGCAGCCTACACTTGTCCGGAATTCTCTATAGCAAGCGGTTGTTTAAATGAAGTTTTAAACAAAATTGCTAAAAAATGCAACCTCGTAGCATGACTGACAATAAACAACCTCCCACCAATGTGATTGTTTATGCTCGTCAGTAGACTTCACTGGGCCACTTTATTTGTCCTTATTATGAAACATTGTAGTGCGGCTGCCATCCTGTAGAGATGTCTGGTAAACATTTTATGAGACAGGCGAGGCTTTTAGAATTCCTTTTGAGCTTTGTTAAATTGAACGTGTGAAAATAAAATTGTCCAGTGTAAAGGAGGGAAAACATTTTTTAGTCTGGTTGGGAAGATGAAATCATGCAGGGTAGCGGGAGCTGGCAACCCTGATTTAGTCACTGCCAAGCCCATCAACATTATTCATTCTGATTGATTAAGGAAAACATTCAGTTTATTTTCATAGAGAGATAAAGCTACATCTGGTGAGCTCTTGTATCCTATTTCAATTCATATGGGTTTTTTTATTATTATTTTGCAGAATGACGATGACTCTACCACAAATAATAAGGGAATGATAAACAACACAATAGTTATTGTTGTTGCTTTTTATCTTGCTGGAGCAAAAGAAAATAAAGTAACATGAAGAAAATAAAAGCTATCATGTCCTAATCTTGCAATTTTTGTGTAAGGAGCCTACAATTTAGTTGATTTTGTACAACACTCTGTTGTTATCACATTAATGATATACAGTTCTGTCAAGCTGTTGGTGGTTTTGGAAAAGTAAGTATGTATATGTTTTAAATCTTTAGATTTAGAGGCTTTTTTTTAATCATAAAAGGTTTTCTGTTGAGAGCTGAATTCTTTATATTAATGAATTCATTGTTATCTACTGCATCTCCAAAATAGAAAAGAACAAGTGATATTTTGCCCAAAAAACAAAGGAGAAATGCTCTTTGTATATCTATGCTTTTCCAGAATTTCATACATGTCCTCTATTTGTAGAATATAGCTTATGTGAAATGCTGAGTAAAGAGATATTCTTGGGAAAAGGATAGTTCTGGAAACATCCTAATTATATTATTTTATAGCTAATAATGATATGTTTCTTCATTGAAATGGCAATTCCTTGCAACTTTGCAGAATTCAAAATTGATCAATAAAGTTATATTCGAGAAAACCACATATCTCATTAAACCAATGTTTCCTTTGACATATAATAAAGTTACAGGAAAAGTTTTTCCTACAGCATTTTTTGACACCTAGTTACATGAAAGCTCATCAGAAAAAGACTAACCCAACTTTCTATAACATGACAGAAAAGCCCTTAGAATACCCCATCTTAAGCAACTATGGTTGAATGTTAAGAGGTTAAAAAGCTCTAGAATGGTCTCTCTATCCAAATAAAATTTAAATTAATTAGAGTGTTCTGGAAATGTAATGAGTTGGAGGCTAGATGCCCATGATTTGGGGAGAAGGCTAATTTTTTTTTTCAGATCCTTCAAAGAATTTTTTTTTCCTTACTGTTGTACTCAGAGAAGCACATAACCCACATAGCTTCATGGGAATTAGCAAAAAGCCCTGCCTAAGCAGCTGCAACGTTTAGCAAACAGTCAGTGATAATTCAAAACTACCCCTTGTCTGGAATGATCAAACCTCCACAGGGCACCTTTGCTTGGAGAGCAGAGCATAGGTTGTCTTTTATCAACTACACTGTTTGCCTTTTGTAGGGAAACACCTGTACAATGCTCAGACTAGTATAGAACACATTTTTTCCAACTTGACAGCCAGGTCCTAATCTCGTTCCTTCATCTACGAACTGAAGACAATTGAAAGTGCAAAAATAGAGGAGTTCTGGTAAGATGGCGACAGCATAGGTGGAATTGAGAGATTCTCCAAAAGTGAGTTCCCAAAAAGACTCTTGCTTTCCTTCCCCCAACCCCCTGCCCACCGCCAACTGCATTGAACCGAGGTCCGAGCACCCTTGGTCCTACGCAGGGCCAGAAATTGTGGCCCCCGGCTGCTGCCACACTCACGGGAAGTCTTGGGTCTCGGCTCCCTCCCTGGCTACATCGTCTCACCCAGACCAAGCCGCCGGTCACCCTGGGAGGCTCTGGGCACCCACCCCTCAGAGAAACTGATTCTATTTCTGGCTAAAATACCCTGTGAGCAATCCAGAGCCACTTTCGCTACTCACCACCTGCTCTTTAGAGTTTTGGAGCTCTGGAGCTCTGGAGCTCTGGGCTCACCCTGGCTAAGGCACTCAGCGTGACCACATGCTTACGTAAAGGAGCAACATATCATTAGGAGGTGCTGATCGGGGGCTCTCAGCTCCAGAGGAGGGAACTCCC
>CAUYQG010108926.1:0-17952 GCA_963574415.1 Tarsius wallacei
GCGTGCGCTACCACGTCCAGCTAATTTTTGATTTATTGTAGAGATGAGGTCTCGCCAAGTTGCCCAGGTGGGTCTCGAACCCGCGGGCTTAGGCAATCCACTCACCTCAGCCTCCCAAGGCGCGGGATTACAGGCTGAGCCACCGAGCCCGGCTCATTTTACTACTTTTGCTATATACCAGAGGTGCCCCCCAAAAATGTATACACATTTTAAGACTTGCTATCTATTTATTACTTTTTGAAGCACTTTTCAGAAATGTCTGGATGCTGATGGTAACCACTTAGAGCACCTCTTGTAGTTGTGGAAGTCAAATGTAACTTGTATTCATTTTACAATTTTAATACAGCTTTTTTTTCCTTCTTAAAATGTGTATACATTTTTGGCATATATATACATGATTACGTAGATTCAATCAAGATGTCTGGATATAGGAAGCAACATTCATAGAATAAAATAAATATTAAGTGCATACTAGGGTAAATAATTTAGTAAATGGATAAATGGATAAGAGAAGGTTTTCTTACAGTAAAATGCCAACTAATAAGTGTAGAGGGAATAAGAGAATTAGAATGTCATGATTTTTCAATAATAATGTTGATAATCTTTTTTGTAAGTAAAAAATTTTTGGATGCTAAAACCAAGTTTGAAGAAGTATAAGAAATATATATATAGTCAAAGTATTTCCTCATACAATACTTAAAAAGAAGAAAAACATAATGCCATTACAATAAATTAACCTAGAAAATTCAACTTCAAGTAATTCTATTTAACATCACCAAAGATGGAACAAATTCACACCATATGCATTTTGATATTATGTACTGAGAATAGTACTGGATCACTTTTGTGAAAAACAACATCAATCCATGGGACATCAGGCAAACTCAAACAGAGGGAAATTCTACAAAAAAATAAATTATTATCTTTGAAAAGTCAAAATTTTGAAAGAGAAACACTAAGAAGCTTTCAGATTAAAGGCACATAACTACTGAACCCAATATCTGCGTTGGCTATTATACTAGGACATAAAATAGCCATCCCAAAAAGATAGCGTTAGGACAATTTATAATAATTGTCAGTGAATTATGCTATTACTATAAAATATTGTAATAGTATTATAGTTATTGATTTTGGTACAAATACTTTGATTACATAGGAGAGTATTATTGATCTACAAAAGTACATATTGAAGGATTTATGAATAAAGAAGCATTTCTGCAAATTATTATATGGTTCAGAATATATACATATACACTCACACATGCATAGATATGTTATGTATTATTGTTATAACTAGTATAATAATAAATGAAATTCTGTTTAAAAAATAATAAGATAGATTAAGCATTATTTGGAGGTTTTGACATTATTCTCTTGGTAACTGATAGAAAAAGTAAATAGAAAAATGAAGGACCTGAACAAAAATATTAATATATTTTATCAAATTGACATTTATGACATTTTCTGCCACTGACCACTAGAGTACACATATTTTTCAATAATAGACATAACAAAAAATATATCATATTCTTTGCCATAGAAATATGTCTCAATAAATTGAATGAATATTGAAGTTAAACAGGTAGAAACTATTATTAAAACTGAATTATAGTAGAAATAACTATCATAAATATAGCTGGAAGATCCCCAAATTATTTGGCACATCCTATGCAACCTATCAGTAAAATGGAAAGTTACAAAAAAAACTTAGAAAATATTTGAAGTTTCTTAGTAAAGAAACATATTTTAACTCACAGTCTCTGAATGTCAGAATACCAGAAGTGGGTTACTCAGATGATTTTCACTGAGTCACTTATGAAGCCATGTCAAGAGGTTGGTTGAGGCTGTAGACATCTGAAAGAATAACTGAACTGGAGGATTTGCTTTCAAATGTACACACATGACTTTTAGCTGGAAGTCTCAATTCTTCACTACATGGGACTTACCACAGGACTGGTCATGCTGTGCAATTTCATTTCCCCTGGAGCTAACAATACAAGAGAGAGCAAGAGAGCAACCAGTACAGAAGTTGTAGTGTTCGCTTTTCATGGCATCTCAGAAGTGACACCATCACTTCTGCTGTACTTTACAGTATCATGTGAAAGGAGGATTACATAAGCATGTGAATTCCAGGAGGAAAATCTTTGGAGGTAATCATAGAGTCAGAATAACACAAACATTAACAACCAACTTGATCTGATTTATTTATAGAACATTGTACCCTCAAGAAACAGAACAGGCTGGGAATGGAGGCTCATGTCTGTAATCTCAACACCTTGGGAGGTTGAGGCAGGAAGATTGTTTGAGCCCAGGAGTTTGAGAACAGCCTGTACAACATAGTGAGACCCCGTCTCTTCAAAAAAAATTTAAAAATCTCTTTAACCCAGGAGGCTGTTTGCAGTAAGTTAAGATCACACCACTACATTTCAACTGGGGCAGCAGAATGAGATCTTGTTTCAAGAATAAGTAAATAAGTAAAAATAAAAAGGAACAGAATGCATACATACATTTAAGTACACATAAAATATTCCAAATAATACACCATATTCTTACTTTTCAATGTTTAATACATTCATAAGATTTGATATCATGCAGAGTCTATTTTCTGACTATCAAGTAATTCGAGTAGAAATGAATAACAGAGTTAACTGAATAATCATCAAATATTTGTAAATTAAACAACATACTTAAATAATTCAGAGGTCAAATAAGTAAACACAAAGTAAATTAGAATGTATTTTAAATCAAATCAGCATACTAAAATAATGCACGTTCAGCAATGACAAGAGAAAAATTTATAGCTCTCATTGTTTATATTAAAAAATTAAAATACTATAATAGTGATTTAAGATTTCTCTCTACAAATAAGCAAAATAATAGCAAAGTAAAACCAAACTGTACATAATAGGAGAGAGAGAGAGTTATTCTGAAAGTGCCAACTAAATCACATAGATTTAAAATAGAAACTTAAAGCAAAAATAACAAAAAAATGCATTTTTTCACAAAGCTACCAGGAGGATGGGCTAGAGAGGGAAATGTATAATGCCACAAAATAATTTTGGTAAATATTTTTAGCTTTAAGTTTGATGGTGGACACATGGATATGATTACTAGGGTTCATTTGCTATACATATAAGACAGAAACTTTTATATGTGTCTAATATTATGTGTGTCTTATTTGAAGAAAAAAATTCTAAACTTTTTTTAGGGCCTGAACTAATTTAATTCAAAACACTGAGACATGATGATAATTTTGAGACTAGAGTCAAGGTCATAACTATAGAAAGATGAATACATTTCAGCTAATGATTTTAGTTTTCTGATAATGATGTCAGAGAAATGCATATAAATAAATAAGTAAATAAATAAATAAATAAAGGCAGTGTGTGCTGGAAATGACATGTGCAGAGATCAAAATGGTTTACCTGAACTGTAGCAAGCAAAAGCAATACACTTAACTATTTCATGATCTTGTCTGAAAAAGTTGCATGGACAATGTAAAGATATGAAAAGAGCATGAGCTACAGGTAGAGAGAGGACTAGCATGGGACTGTGCTCTTCACCAGTTACTTTCGGTATTGAACTTGGACACATTGCTTAGTATCTGTGAGCATAAAGACCCTAATATGTGAAAAACAGAAAAATAAATTATGTTTATTTTCTTGCTTTGCTGGAATGCATTATTTAGAGAACATATCAAAGGCCATGCACAATACTTATTAAAGTGATAAATATTAGCTTTAAAAATTATTATTGATATTATTCCAGATCAAAAATAGAAGACAAAAACTATCAAAATCACACAGGTAGATGTTACAATGCAATGTCTGATTAAAAATCTTGAAAATACGTTACTGCTAGAGGAAAAATAAGACAATTTGGGCTGAAAAACAAAAAGAAATATGTGAAAGTTTCACATGCACAAATAATAATGAATATTAGACATGGATATCCAAACAATAAAGAATAGAGAGCACACAATGCAGAAATTTTGTGGATATGGGTAAAGGAATTATAGATGGGATTATGTACTCAAATCTGATTAATAGCTGCAACAAAGAAGGAAACATGATAATATAAATGCATAGATGGATTTAATAAATTACGTTTGGATAGAATGAATTTCTTGGGATAAAGAAATAAGAAGGAGGATGATTCTGATACAATAAGTTTCTTGGGACAGAGACCTTCTTAAGGAATATGATAAGATATATGAAAAACAAAAGCATTAAATGAGTTTTGATATGGACACTTTCAGTGTTGGACCAGATCTTGTATGAGGAGAAAATGATTCATGCTTCAATGCTGAGTTGAGAACTATTCAATAGAAGGAAACACAATTAAACCAAAAAAAAAAAAAACCCAGTACATCGGGTGTCATCTCAACCATGCATTTTTTTATGCATTTATTTTCAGAAAATAGTAAAATAATTGTAATTAAAAATAATTTAGACTTTTTTTGGTATCAACCAAAACAAAATACTTGGTCAACATGGATAGGTTAAAAGTACAAATATAATGGTTTTGCTTTCTCAAAAATGAAGATTAGATTTTTGTTTCTGTTAGTTCACATAAAAAAGAAAAGAATAGTTAGCAGCATCTGTACCATAGTTGCAGATAGCCATTGAACAGCCTCAATTGTTTAACGTATTCTCATTGCTTCTGGCCCAGTTCTGTCACTGACTTGAAAGACTTTTCATATAAATGACACTAATGCTCTTTCACACTGAGTGCTAGCAGCTCCCATAGGAATATCATATAGAAAGTTCTTTTTATCAAGTTTTGATTTGTTTTATATGAGAATTGTAAGTGAGTTTACTATAAGTTATCCTTAACATTTGAGGAATAAATCAAATTAATCACTTCTGGAATAAAAACTAATAAAATAAATATAAATATATTTTGAATCTTTCATTTTTTAAATGCATACTTTTATACAGAGGGTGCCCAGAAATGTATATACATTTTAAAAAAGAAAAAAGCTGTATTAACCAAATTAACCAAGAAAAAAGCTGTATATACCAATAACAAAAGATAACACAAGTCATGTTTGACTTCAGCAATTACAAGAGGTGCTAAAAGTAGTTACCATCAGTGTCCTGACATTTCTGTTTGTGGCAAACTACTCCAAGATTTGTTGCTGGGCAAGGCCTCCCAGATCTACTCTTGTGCACATCACACGTAGTACCATGCGTCTGAAACTTAACACAAATGCGTGCAATTGTTAGGCGTGTTGGAGTTTCTGTTGCATACTCATACCTCCATTGTGGTTGTACTTCCACAATGTTCTCAGATTTCAAATACCACTTCAAAATGGTCTTGCACTCCTTCATACACAACCGTGTTTCTTCCATTTTCTTTGACTGTCCTAACTGTATCATGGTGACACTAGCATTCATTTGATTGATGTCATACTACACAATGCTACCGTAATTTAATTCAACTTCAAAAAGTAATATATAGATAACATCTCTTAAAATGTGTATACATTTTTTGGCATCCCCAATATTTTAATATATACATTATAAAATAAATATTTAAATTATTAATATTTACATAATGTTTTTGACTTAAGCCATGAGTACATATACATAAATACATTCAAGCATTCAAGCACACATAATGATATAAGCAACAAGCAACAGAAAGCAGAACACGATGTTATAAAATATCATAAAAATATCTCTATGTCATACCAATATATCTTCTCCCCAAAGGCAAGAATGTTAATTGCTGTTTTTATTCTTTTGGAAATAGTAGTATAATCAAATGCAAGAATAGATTTAAATAATGTTTACAGTTGTATTTGAGTGGAGGAGTTACTATCCATAATATTTTTAACTCTGCTCTTTTTATTTAAAAATATGCTATTAATTCTAACTCTTGTTAATTTGATCTTGGGCTATCAACCATTATATTACAAAATCTACCAATTATAAAGGGGTCTCACAGCTTTTGATGAGCTGCCCACTGTGATTTAAGCATTAGGGAGTTGCTACCAACTTAAATATTGCTTAAGCACTTTTTTTCTTCCTCTGTAAAATTAGAAAAATAAGATGTAAGTCAAAGAATATCTGGAGATCTTTGGGAATAGGACCAGCCAAGACTTTGTTAACTGCCAGATTAATTCTGTCATAATTCTGTCATATTCTCAAGAATCTAAAGACCAAGCAGATAACTTTAAAAATCTTTAGGAACCACCATTACACAGACCATGCTTTAGGGATTTATAGTTTTGTTGTTGTTGTTTACAACTCTCAAAGCCAGAAAAAAAAAATACATTGAAAATTGTACTTGGAAGACTAGTTATACATCATAATGTCAGTGAATTCAATAATGCAATTCATCCAGATTTATATCAGCTTCTGTACAAGTTTCAACTACCCTGCCCATCCATAATTATTTCCACCTGTAAAAACCATTCAAAAATTGGTTATTTCTACTCTAACATCTATCACAGGTATGACTTGTTGGGCTTTTTCATGTTACCCTCTTAATTGCTGGCCATGTTTTTTGCTCACTTCATCAATTCTGTCAAGTTCACATTGTAAATTTTGCTATCAGATAAATCAAACTACCACTAATAATACACCGTGAAATATCTCACTACTTTTTACATTATTTTTTTAAGGTCATTTTATCAACTCACTGATGGCAAGTCATTCTTTCAGACTAATTTGGCAAATTGTATCACTAGATCTCACCATAGTCATTGGTTCCAACACTTTTTTTCACTACTATTAACATGATCTTTTGTTCCCTCCCACTCCTCCCCATTTTCAGACTAAATTCCATGACTTACCACAATAGTTACAAAATAGTTAACTTTTATCTTTTTCTTCACTCACCATTGGCATTCAACCCTCTATATAAACCCTACAGTTCACTTTCTTCAAGTGATCATTGAAGAAAAAAATCACAGAAAAACAATCAAACATATTATCTCTTAAATTCATAATTCCATACTTCATTTTTAAACTTGATATTTTTTTGAAATACAAATTTCCCCTAAAATTTGGTGGAAGATAATTCTCCATGAATATTTTCATGTCGCATCTGAGATTTCTGCCAGTTAGACAGAAGTAATAAGCTTAAGAGATCTACTGGCATTATGGTGACTACAGTTAATAACAATATTGGTGGTCATTCCCTTGTTAAGCTATGGAGGTGAATTTCCTCTTTCTCTCTCTTCCTAATTTAGTTTTTAAATAAAATATATTTTCTAATCTAAAAAAAACAATATCAGTATACTTGAATTTCTAGGAGAGATTCCAAGTGTTCTCACTACAATAACGTGTATGAGATAATTTATATATTAAATATGTTAAATAGTTTGATTTAGTCATTCTACAATACATACACATATCAAAACATAACTTTGCACACCATAAATACATACAATTTTTACTTGTCAATTAAAACTAAATGAAGAAAAAATAAAATATTGATTATATGTGCCCTGGAGGCTGGTGATTGTATATCGCTTGGGAATGATTTACAGACATATGCTCCCAGGAAGCGGTTATTACAATACATTGTAGTGAAACTATATAGGAACCTTACATGGCTCCTAAGAGAGAGGTTTGTTAAAGGTGCTAATGTTAGAAACTTCTACATCTATTGTATACCATGGGCTGACAGTATTTCATTGCCTACATTGAAAAACAAAACAAAGCAAGATAACAATACACTTCACCTAACCTGGTTAATACAAATTCCCAAACGTGGAACTGTTTCCTGATACCAAATACAATTACTAAAAACAGTGTCAGTGGAGTTTTAGCAGGAAACATACTTAATTTGACATATTGTAAGCAGTAAGGGAATCAGAAAAATCATATGCAATCACTGGGAAGGCCAAATAAGTGGAAGACAGAAATCTAGAGATGAAAATATGCCAAAATTGCTGGAAACCCTCAACCACCGTCTAAAGCAGCAATGAAACAAATGATTCCCAGAACCTCAACCACAAACTACTACAATCTTCATTTGCCTAGTCCCTATTCATCATCTCACAACTGTAGCGAGAAAATCATGCCTTCTGTCTTCAAAATCGTTCCCAACATTTCTTAATCTAACCTGAAACACTGTTACCAAGGGATTGTGGGAAATGTAGTTCCCAGGCATCTCTTCTGTGGTGCTGGAGACATACAAGGTGAATGAAGATAAGCAAAAGGCACATATTGATTATTTGACCAACAACTTTTTGCCAGTGTTGCTTGCCTGTAAAATTTCTTTGCTTCAGTTTCATCTCTTTTCCACCGTTTTTTCTGTTCTCTCCTCTCCTCTACCTCACCTCGTTTCTCTTCCCCTCCCCTCTCTCCTCTCCTCTCCTCCCCTTTTCCCTTCCCTTCTCCTGCTCCCCTCCCTTTCCCTCTTTCCTCTCTCTCCAACCCCCTCCTCCCCTCCCTTTCCCTCTGCTTCCCTCCTGTCCTCTCCTGTCTTCCCATCATCCATCCCTCTGCTCAGCCCTGACCTTCCCTCCTCCCCCCTCTCCTCGCCTTTCTCCTCCTCTTCTTTCTTCTCTCTTCTCTTTGCCAGAAAGATTACAGAGGAGTCTGTTTATCCAATTCACCATGTTGTACATAAATTATGGCTGTGTGTAAATCTCAAAATGTGTCTGTTATAGAGCTACAGAAAGTACAGACTGCCTTTCTACATGAGAAAAAAAATGATATCCTACTTCTTTAACAAAGTGTGTGGTTGCTAATGCCTTTAACAGCCTTTATTTATATCTTACAGTATACAGATTATGATATTTTTAAGCTTTATGAAAAACACAGAGTATATCAATATTTTAATCTCAAAATTTTGTGGGAAGGTTATTGTTTCTGAGAAAAGAGATGCAAAATTTTAGTAAGGTCTGTAGAAATTGTAGACATCTGCCCTTATTCCTTTGTTCAAGGATGATATTGGTATTCCTCTGAGTACTACTTTAATACCAATATAGAAATTCAGTTGAAATTTTGCTTGTGCCTTGATCTTCCCTTTTGTCAATATTCTGTTTGCTCTTCCTTAATGCCTATTATATCTGTAGTATTTCTTTATTGTTATTATTTGCAATAACTTTCTACTTGTAACTTTTTGTGTTGCTGGTTCTCACTGTAAAAACTACCTTTGATTTCACCTTCATTGAAACCTTTCAAGTGGGTAGGAAATATGGGTTTTAGGTTCCACTAAAGAGAATTTATTTATCTTTTTTATTATTTTGTGAGCCATCAGTCCTTTTCTTCCATCTGGTCTCATTCAAAATCTATGAATAAACCATTTTTAGAATTATTTAAATTCAAAAGTAAAGCTTACCAATCTTCCAGAATAGTCACTTAACAGTTTTCTTAAATTATTTTTCATCATTTCTATAACTGTTGATGCTAGTTTTTCAGGTCAGCCTGGACTTTGAGAGTGTCAGCTCAATGGGTCGGTCAGCCAAGCCCCAGAGAGTTGTCAAGGGGCTGGTAAGCCTAGATCCAGAAGTGTCAGCTCTAATGGGCTGACAGGCCAAGCCCTGAGAATGTTGAGATTCGGTGGGCTGGCAAGCCTGGAGTGTCTCAGCTTTGGAGTCTCGTCTTCTTCCGGCAGCTCTTCTGGCTCAGTCGGTTCTATTGACTGGCAAGTCAGCCTCTCGGGTGTCCAGTTCTTCGGCTCCCATGATATTCTGCAGCTCTTCAGGTTGCAGCTCTTCAGAGTGGAGATTCTTGTCTCATGCCCAGGAAGAATGAGGGATACGGAAGACCGGAAAGTGAGAAAGCAGGATTTATTGGGAGGACAGAGAAGCTCCCAGAATGGGACGGGACCCAAAGGGGTTGCCCATCTGGGGCCCAAAATCTGTTGCTTCTATAGCCCTAAGTTCAAGCCAGTTGGCTAGCACTAGCTGTGAGCTATAACTTTTCTGATTGGCCAGTATTAAAGTAGGGACCTAATGGTGAGCTGATTGGTTGCTTTTTGATTCCTGGCAGTGAGAATACTTAAGCTCTAGCTTGAGAGGCTCCCATTAGGGAGCTTGTTTACCAATACTGAGCCTGAGAGGCTTGCAGGGGAATTTGCTACATTATTACCAGAGAACCCTCCTGTCTGTCTGCCTAGCCTTTCTCTGGCTATCTCCACCTCACTGTTGGAGTCGTTGTTAAGTAGCAACACTCTCAGGGCTTGGCTGGCCAACCCATTGAGGTGACACTTTCAAAGCCCAGGCTGACCTGAAAAACCCGCATCACTTTGAATATCCTTTTTCCGGCTCAATTACTCTTTTTCTTCCATTGTCTTATGTTGGTGGGGGTGTAAATTAAATGTATAATTTGTTAAGGACAAATTTACTTTTGTTTTTGGAAGGTCTGCATGGGTAGTACAACAATCAGAAGCTTCAAATATAAATTCAAGCTTCCATATACAAAATCTCATCTCAGAGATTACTGAAATCTGATTTTATAAGATCATTCAAATCTGATTTTAATTTCATTTGATGAGGGAATTTAGAAATGCTTCATTGCCAAAAAACAAAATAGAACAAAACAAAACAAAACAAAAAACTAAAAAAGAAAAAAACTGTCATCAGAAGATTAAAACAGCACTTGGTAAACCAGGCAGACATAAACATTACTGCATCATTCCTCATTCTTTCTGAAAACAAATGACATTTTTCCATGTACCTAATATTTTCCATGACCGAGGAGAGTGACTTGTTGCTTAGTATTCTAGATTCCATCTGATATTTGTACATAACTGTGTCTAGGATGTAACAGTAATTACTTAAGGTTCTAGCTTCCAGGTATCATTTAGTAATACGTTTTTATGTTCCCCAAATTGATACCAGTCATTTTTTCCAACAATCGCACTAAGGGGAATATACAAATTTCTTAGTAGTCTGTAGCACTGTCATACCTGGAAGGTTAGACAACAATGATACAGTCTATGATATCTGATGACAATTCTTCATTAGATAGGTTCATTATAACTTTTTCACAAACTTATTGGTCCTAAGTTTCAAGAGTTCCTCACCTACACTCTCAGACACTGATCTTTAAAAACAGTGAGTTACATATATCATACTAATTCCAGTAGTTCTTTCTGGATGATGAAACCATCATGTTCACAGCTTTTTGATGAAAAGGATATTTCTTTAGAGTCATTATTTGATCAGTTAATTCTGGTAGTGCCTTGTATTCTTTTCAAGCTGACTTTGTAACTACAGAGTCTCCTGGAACCTAGACACCACCATAATCTATATTTGTACTGAAGATTTTTTTTTCTTTTTTTTACCATGATGATGAGTTTCCAGAGATGTTATTTCAGCCTCACTCAATAGGGAACGGTAACCTCCCAACAGTGCCACAGAACACTTGGAACACATGGTCCAGACTGATAGCACCATCATACATATAGTTGGAATTAAATATTGATGGTATTGGTACAATTGAGTAATAAGGTCTGAACCAAAAAATATTGTGCATGCCATGAATCTTTTTTTTTTTTTAATTGAAGTCTCACTCTGTCGCCCAGACTGGAGTGCAGTGGCGACAGAGCCTCGACCTGCTGGGCTCCGGCGATCCTTCCGCCTCAGCCTTCAAAGGAGCTGGAACTATAGGCGTGTGCTAACATGCCCGGCTAATTTTTTGATTTATTGTAGAGATGAGGTCTCACCAAGTTGCCCAGGCGGGTCTCGAACCTGCGGGCTCAGGCAACCCACTCTCCTTGGCCTCCCAAAGTACTGGAATTACAGACTGAGCCACCAAGCCTGGCCTGAGTCTTAATTGTGTATATGCTTCTTCCAAATATTAAACTCTTTAAATTCACCATTCCATTACTTTCTTATATAGATTCTTCACATTAACTTCTGGGCTAATTTTCTAAAATGTCATTATTCATCTACCTTGAAGCTGGCAAAGTACTGTTTCCACTGTCTTAAAATATAGCCTATCCAGAGTCACATTTGATGTGTTCAATAAAGGACACCAACCTGTGACCTGAAATGGTAGCTACAATCTATTTTGTTTACACCCACAAAACTGTCTTAATGCGCTGTCTTCATTGTTAACCATAAAAAATTCAGTAACTCTCCTGCTTAGTATCTAACACCATATTAAATTCATTGGTAGTACATTTTCCCAGATGTCTGAAAAATACAAGTAAGAATGCTAAACATAGCCTACAAATTGCACATAAATAACTTTAGCAAGTTTATAAATTGAGTCATCTAGGGGTGCTGTGTTATTACTTTTGATTATTTTGATAGAGTATTTTGGGATTATATGAATGTCTGAAGGAAATCAATATCTTTATAAAGAAAATAAGCTGGTGTATTTCTCACAACTTATATTTTTAGTAAGTGTCAGTGTAAAAGAGATAGTTAACAGTGCAGTAGGCCTCTCCTTATCCATGGTTTTTCTTCCCATGGTTTCAGTTATCAATGGTACAAAAATATTAAATGGAAAATTCCAAAAATAAACAATACATAATTTTTAAAGGGTATGCCATTCTGAGTAGCAAGATGGACTACTGCACCATTGTGTTCCATCTATGCTCCCTGCATGTAAATCACATAGTAGCCATCTCAGTCATCAGATCAACAGTCATGGCATCACAGTACTTGTGTTCAAGTAACTCCTATTTTACTTCATAATGGCCCCAAAGCAAAAGAGTAGTGATATTGGCAATTTGGGTGTGCCAGAGAAGCCAGAAAGTTCTTTCTCTAAGTGAAAAGGTGAAAATTCTGCACTTAATAAGGAAATATATATATATATTGCTAAGATATATGGTAAGAATAAATCTTCTATCCCTGAAATTGTGAAGAAAAAATAATTGTGCTAGTTTTACAGACACACCTCACAATGCAAGAGTTACAGCCATCGTGCATGACACGTGCTTACTTAAGCTGGAAAAAGCATTGAATTTGTGGGTGGAAGACATGAACAGAAACGTGTTCTGATTAAAGGCAAGGTGTTGCACCAGAAAGTTTTGAGTCTATATGAAGACGTCTGCAAGAAATTCCCTGAAATGAGTGGCACCAAGCCACTTACTGCAAGTATGGGATGATTCAGGGATGGGTGTAGACTGAAAAATATAAAAATTACCCAAGAGTCTGCTTCTGGCAATGAAGAAGCTACTGCCATATTTCTGGCAGAGTTAATGAAATGGATTAGGAGAAAGGAAGCATTCAAAGCATGTCTTCAAATGCAGTGAAACCAGGCTTTTCTGGAAGGAGCGACCCAATAGAACTGATATTCATAAAAGTGCAAAGAGGATACCAGGACATAAACATGAAATGACAGACTAATTCTGGTACTATGTGGCAGCGTATATACCGAGTTAAGTACTATCCCCCATTTCAGGTATCTACTGTAGGGGTCTTGGAATGTTCCACTGCAGAGTGAGGGAAACTACGGTTATTTTCCCTTTGCCTTGATGAACTTAGTAGAAATATGTTTACAATCCACCCTGGAATTGATAAACACTTATAAGCACTTTCCTCAATCTCCACCTGCTTCCATTTATTATCTGTTTTGACTGGAGTGACTTAACGGTAGTTTTCTTCGTGTTTCCTGTGCTTGGAGATCTCTAAGTTTCTTAGATAGGTGAATTTATATTGCTTTTTCAAATTTGAAAAATATTCTGACATCATTTCTTCGAATTTTTCTCTCTTTCGCCTCATATGCTTTGGAAACTCGAATTACCCATACATTATATATCTAAAAACTCTTAAAATTGTTCCACAGTTCGTTGATGATCTGTTCATTTTTTTAGGCTCTTTTTGTGTTTTATTTCAGGGAGTTTCTGCTACTTGTTTCAAGTCCATTAAACTTTTTCTTTCATTATTCTCATCTAGTCCATTTTTTAATGTCAGATATTATGTTTCTCAACTCTAGAGGTTCAATTCACTTTTTAATATATATCTTCTGTTTCTATGTAACACAATCAATCATTCTTTTAGCATATTGAGTGTATGGAATACAGGTAGAACAACTATTTAATATGCTTGTCAGCATATTTTAACATCTGTGTCAGTTTTGGGTCAGTTTTGATAAACTGATTTTTCTCCTCATTATGGGTTGTATTTCCTGCTTCTTTGCATGCTTCCTAGTTTTTTTGTTTTGTTTTGTCTTGTTTTGTTTATTAGATGCCAAGTACTGTGAATTTTACCTTACTGTGTGCTGAATATTTCTAATTATCATAAACATCCTTCTTCTTTATTCTGGAATGCCATTAACTTTCATCAAAATAGTGTTTTCCCCTGAGGCTTGCTACTAAGCTTTGCTAGATAGTACTACAATAGGATTTATTCTAAGGCAGAACTATTTCTTCTTCCCAATGTCTTCTGAATTATGTTGTGTTCTAATTTATCTTATAGTCTTTTACTTGTACCAGGGCTGTTCAATTTAGTTATTTTGGGTATTTTATTATTCTAGTGTTTGTTTGTTTTTTCTATTAGTGGTTGGTTTTCTTACATGTCTGTGCTGATAAATATTCTCTTGAATTTCTGAGTGGAACCACATATGGATCACCAGAGTTCTCTCCCTGTGCAAATGGCATTCTTCATTATTCCGCTTGTGACTTTTAGCCACCTTGATCATCCCAGATTATCATCTGTCTCTTCACTTCTCAGAGTCTGTTGGGATCTACCTGATTTTTCTCTTCCTTTACTGTAACTGCAAATTCAAGGCATTAGGCTGCATGTGATCACAGGGTTCAGATCCACCCCCCATCTTTTAAAGATTACTACCCTTTGTTAACTAGAGACCAATATCATAAAAATTGTGCCATCATATATCTCAGTTTTTATTTGTTCCAGGCAGAAAGGTAAATCCAGTTCCTCTTACTGCATCTTAACCTGAAGTAGTACTCTTTAAACCTATTGCCTTGGGGATATGACACTTAATGTTTGTGCTCTATTATTGTACATGTTGTTTAAATGCTCTACATTTCTCACTAAATTTTAAACATCACTAGTTATCTGTATGTTCTAATAAATACCTTAATCATACCCGATGTCTAGAAATAACTTCAACATCAACAATTTTTCTGCTTCTAGAACTAAACTAAATTATTCATAAAAGCATATAAAATAAGCATTATACAAGTAAAGATATTAAAGAAAAGAAAAGAAAATGGTTTCATTAGCATGATTTAAAATGTGCTGGGAATTATCATTGATGTAATATTTGGAATTAAGTAGAACTCTGCAAGAGTTGATAAATAATGAGTTCATTTCCATTTCAAAGAAACAACTCTTAATATAGCAAAATTGGAAAAAGACAGCTTCATGCTGACAAAGATGTTTTACATAGTATATCATTTTTTATCATGGGACTCGAATGATCACAGTTGGTATGTGGCACAGTTGTTTTTTTAATTTCTCAGTTTCTCAATATGAATAGCATAAAGCAAAGGAAATATTTAGGTAAAATTTTCTTATAAATAATGAACTAAATTGAATATCTCTTAAAGTATACAAATCTATTGTCTCAAATCTACTAAATCAGTTTCTTAATTGACCTATTTCCATAAGCTATTACTTGGTTCAGCACTATTTATTGGGTACTTACACATTAAGGATTGGGGATACTGAAGTGAACAATAGTTCTAATCTTAGGGAATTTTTGTAGTTCCAGACACATAAATAACTGAAACACACTACAATAACTGCCATAATAGGCATATATGTAAAGGGTAATGGGCTAGAGAATGAATAATAAGTTAATTCTTGAAGTGATACGCTTGTTTATAATACATTCAATTTCTTTAACCAGTTTTACTTCTTAATATACAGGCTGGTTCAACAAGTTTGTCTTGGCTAATATGTAACTGGTACAATGAACAAAATTAACTTTGACATCTTTCTAAAGTTTACTTTTCTGTGTCAATCTAAGAGTGGGTTAATATATTACAGAAATTCGATGAATATGTGGAAACAAAGTTGTTCAAAGTTGTGTATTTAACTTTTTTGTGGGCTTTAAAAATATGCAAAGTAATAAATTGTGTAAGGAATACTAGTGCTTATTGTGAATATTATTTGCAGCATTTCTTCTCAAATTTTGTCTTTCATTGTTGTAATATAAATTGGAGCTGTTTATATCATTCGCAAAAAGCAATTTAAATGAAAATATGTTTGTATTAGGACTTTTATTTGACACTGTGCATTTATCTTATATTTAGGACTCTAATATAAACCACCAAGTAATCCAAGATACTAAGTTTTTCTCTCTCTCTCACACACACACACACACACACACACACACTATGCTTCATGCTTGTGATGTTCATCTGTATGACTTAAATCACTGAAGAAGAGCTCATATATGAGCCAAAGGACTAATATTTTTAAATGAGCAAATTACTTGTATTTAAACAACTTGATATTTTGACAAAAGTTTGAAATATCTGAGAAAATAATTCATTTGCCTAAAGAACAGTAAGCACAGGAGGGAAACTGAGTGCAGCGTGCACAGCAAATAATTCATGATCCATCGACATATCCCTGGGAAAGACAGACATGCTTGGATCTTGCTATTGAGGTGACTCCAGGGCTGTGCCTTCTCCACCTGCCTTGGCTGCCTTCCAAATCAATGCACATTCCCTCTGTAATTTCTTTCCTATCTCTGCTATTCTATGTATGCAAACCCAGGAGCCATGGGCTGTCTGTGAAAGTGATTCCCTCATTACAGTCCTTTCACTCTTTTCATGAGAGTAATCAAACTTTTCACCTGGAGCAATCACATGTAGCAGCTGGAGGTCTCACTGGGCCATAAATGAAAAGAGTTCAAATAGTTTGTTTCTTATATGTCTTGCAGGATCAATTTTGTTTTTTTGATTTAGAAGAAAATGAGAGAGTAGAGGAAAAAGAGAAGAGGAACAAACAAGATACAATAAGACAAAAAGCAAAAACAAAAATACAAAAAAAATCAGCTTCCTTCATCTTTTCCATATTCTTAAATGTAATCTAAGACTCTATATTTACTTTTCTTACACTTAAATTATTATCATGCATTTACTGACACAGAATATGGACCACTACATCTCTGCTTATTGTAAAACTAATCAAAATTTCTCTGAATATGGTGATGAAAGCCAATAGTTACTGAAAATTTACCTTTACATTGAAAAGCGTACTTTATAAGAGTTGCCTGATTGAAATCTTGAAAAAAAGTCTCAAAGAGCAGAGATTATATCATCAGTAAATAAATCAGAGATCAAAAAAGCTACATCAGTAGACAAATATATAAGTTCATACCTTTGAATATATATTATAGTTTGTATCAGTGATACCTTTAGGTACTTAATACTATAAATCAATTTTATACGTTTTTAAAATGTTGGTACAAATATAAGGTACATGGAAAATTTTGTTATAAATAGATGATGAGTTTAATCCAGTTCTATTGAATCCAATTGTTTAAAAAAAAAAATATATATATATGAATGGAATCTACATGGCTTATGATTAATCATTGTATCTCAGAGTTCATGATGTTCACTCATATTTCTTTGATAATAGCTATAGGTGCCTAATATATACTAGGAACTATTGTAGCTTTATTAAGTCATAGGAGAACAAATAAAACAATTCTGCTCTCAAGGACCATATGGATAGCAAGGAAACAGGCAGAAAAGTGTAACTCTGCCAAGTGTCAGATGAATAGCGCAAGTTGCTATGCAAGGCTGTCTGAAATACAGGATTGGTATAGTCAACGAGTTTGGTGAAGAGATTCATGAGGTAGCAAAATTTGAAGTGAAGTTAAAGTAAAAGTAATTAGTGAGTAAGGAAAGGAAAAGCATTTTGGGCATTGTTGGAAAATATGTGCAAATATGTGAGGATTTCAGAGAACTTAGGATATGAGAAATCAGAGATCTAATGTGCATGGAGGTAAGGAATTGTGCTGCAAGGTGATACTAAAAAACACATTTTGCTAAAAGGTACGGATTTAGATTTAGCATAGAACATGCTAAGATGTCTTTGATTTAAAA
>CAUYQG010108929.1:0-13277 GCA_963574415.1 Tarsius wallacei
CTCTACAATAAATCCAAAAAAATTAGCCGGGAGTGGTAGTGCGCGCCTGTAGTTCCTGCTACTCGGAAGGCTGAGGCGGAAGGATCGCCGGAGCCCAGCAGGTCGAGGCTGCGGTGGCCGGGAGCGGCCACTGCACTCCAGTCTGGGCGACGGAGTGAGACACCAACTCCAAAAAAAAAAACAAACAAACAAAAAAAACCCCAAAAAACTGAACCAAGTATTTTTTCATGGGAAGGTATATGATTACATAATGCTCTAAGACTTTGAAATTGTCTTCTTGCTGAATTCACATACGTGGTAACTTCTTTAGTAATATATACATTACTTTAGTAATATATACATTACTTTCTTGTTTTCTAGAGTTTAATGTTCAAGAAACTGTGAAATCAGCCTGAACTTTCTTCTATTTACACAATATATTGTTTTAATTTGTTTTGTTTTCTGAATGCATATAAGTCTCTGTTTCTAAAAATTTCAATTGTTTTCCAAGAAATGTCTGATAATTTGCCATAAATTTTATATGGTATCTAAATGTTTTATATTAGATAATATAGTGCTTTTTTTAGAATAGGTAAATTTTAATCTATTGCAATTTAATAATTCTTTTTCTTTTACCTTTGGGCACATGATGACATAATGGTTACATAGAGAGCATGACCTCTGGTGCCAGACGGCTAACTTGGAGATCTTGCTCTTCCACTTTCTTAACATACTTAAGCATGTTACTTGTCCTCTCTGTCCCTCAGTTTATCCTACTATAAAATACATATAGTAGAATAACAACAAACAGGATTGTTATGAAGTTCAAATAAGTTAGAGCACTCAGAAGAGTGCACGATGTGTAGTAGACATTCATTGTTAGCTATTTTTATGTTTTCTCTGTTTCTAGCTATTCTTAAGGTTTATCAGTCCCTTTAAAATCATACCATTTTGTATGGTTTTAATATATTATGCATTCTTTACATTCAAAGTTTGTTTTCATTGTTGCTGTCTATATTACTTATTAAAATGTCTGCATTGCATAATCTGGTTGCAATACTTCTAATGAAGATTCAAATACTACTTCTGAATTTAAGTTACTCTTCAATTTTTTCTCATATCAACACAATCTCTTTTTTCTCCACTTACTTTATTTCAATCTTGATCACACTCTTTTTATCACTCCTGCCGTGCCACTTTTTTATTACCATGGTAGTCGTGTTTTAAATATATTTCAAGTCCAAAGCAAAGGCTTTCCTATTTTTTTTTTTAAGTTAAGGGGATGCATGCACAGATTACTTACATAGGTATTTTGCATGATAGTGAGATGTGGGCTTCTATTGAACCTATCATCCATATAGTGATCATAGTACCCAATAGGTCGTTTTTTGGCCTTTGCTTTTCCACTTAGGAGTCTGCAACGTCTGTTGTTTTCATCTTTATGTTCGTGTACACTGAATGTTTAGCTTCCACTTATAAGTGAGAACATGGGGTATTTGGTTTTTTGTTTCTGTGTTAATTTACTTAGAATAATGGCCTTCAACTGCATCTGTTTTGCTGCGGAGGACATAATTTCCTTCTTTTTTATGGTTGTATGGTATCTCATGGTGTATATATACCATATTTTCTTTATCCAGTCCACTGTTGATGGGTACCTATGTTGTTTCCTTGTCTTTGCTATTATGAATAGTGCTGAAATAAACATACATGTGCAGATTTATTTTTGGAAGAATGATTTGTGTTTCTTTGGGTATATATCCAGGAATGGGATTGCTGGGTTTAGTGGTATTTGTATTTTAGTTATTTTTTAAAATCTCCAAACTGCTCTCTGCAGGGGTTGAACTTGTTTCCATTCCCATCAACAGTGTATGAGCCTTCCCTTTCTCCACAACCTCGCTAAAAACTGTTGGTTTTTTAACTTATTAATACTAGCCATCCCGATATCTAGGAATGATAGGAAATGAAATCTCATTGTGGTTTCGATTGACATTTCTCTGATGATTAGTGGTGTTGAGCATTTTTACATTTGTTTGCTGGCCATTTGTCTGTCTCCTTTTGAGAAGTATCTGTTCATGTCCTTGCCCATGCTTTGATGGGGTTATTTATTTTCTTCTTGTTGATTCATTTAAGTTCCTAGTAAATTCTGGGTATTAGCCCTTTGTTGATTGCATAGTTTAAAAATATTTTCTCCCCTTCTTTAGGTTGTCTGTTTACTCTGTCGATAATTTATTTTGTTATATGGAAGCTCTTTAGTTTAATTAGGTCCTACTTGTCAATTTTTGTTTTTGCTGCACATGCTTTTGAGGACTCGGTCATAAATTTGTTGCCTAGGCCAATATCTAGAAGAATGTTTCCTAGGTTTTCTGTTGGAGTGTTTATAGTTTGAGATTTTATATTTAAGCCTTTAATCCATCTTGAGTTCATTTTTGTATATGGTGAAAGATAGGGGCCCTGTTTCTTTCTTCGGCATATTTATTTTTGCCAACTTTGTCGAAGATCAGTTTGTTGTAGATGAATAGTTTTATGGCTTCTTTACTCTTTTGCATTCACCTATATGTCTATTTTTGTACCAGTACCAAGCTGTTTTCATTGCTGTAGCCTTATAATAAAGTTTGAAGTTAGGTAGAGTAATGCCTCCAACTTTGTTCCTTTTGCTTAGCATGTTTTGGCTATTCAGGCTCTTTTTTGTTTGCATATGAATTTAAGAATTGTTTTTTTCTAATTCTGTAAAGAATGACGCTGGTAGTTTGATAGGGATTGTATTGACTCTGTAGGTTGCCAAAGCATCTGCTTTCAAATATCTATTCCTATAGGCTGTAGTAGACCTTTTTCAAATGTGTTGCCTCCTACACATTCTAAGGGCTATGATCTATTTATCTTGTGTTATAGGCTATTGTTGCCTCCCCCACTCTCCCACCACCACAACTACCACCTTCTTTTTAAAATTCCAGAACAGAAAAAGGAGTATTTAGGTCACGTAGGCAGATCTTCTTTTGTCCCCCTTTCTGTCCATCTGAGTATGTGGTCTTCCTCAACCAGCTGAAGAGCTGGTTGGTGTAAATTTATTCTATCCCTTCAATTTTATCCAGCTGAGGGCAGATAAGAAGTACGTAATTTGACCTTATTCTGTATATGTCTAATATCTTAAAGCAGCCGGCTGGGCTCAGTGGCTCAGCTTGTAATCCCAACACTCTGGGAGGCCGAAGTGAGTGGATTGCCTGAGCCCGAGGGTTCAAGACCAGCTCGGGCAACTTGATGAGCCCTTGTCTCTACAATAAATAAAAAATTAGCTTGGCGTGGTAGCGCACACCTGTCTGGCTACTTGGTAGGCTGAGGTGGAAGGATCACCAGAGTCCAGCAGGTCGATGCTGGGGTCGCCATGAATGTACCACTGCACTCCAGCCTGGGCAACAGAGTGAGACTCCAGCTCAAAAAACAAAAATAAAAATAAAATAAAGTAGCAGCACAGGGTTCACAACAGGCTTGATAAGCAGAAACTAGCAGAACAGTAGGAGATTTACCATGGAAGAAGCCTGGAGCCCACAAACTAGTGTGAAGACCAAAGCAGAAAGGTAAAGATAGAAAAATGACTAATGGTCTTTTTAATTTCACATAAGAAATGATGTTTTTCTTTCTCACCTATGATTATCTATGACCATATTTTCTGATTTGCTCAGGACAGGCTAGATTATGCCCATTTAGTTATCATGCTCATTCACTCTCAAAAGTGTTTCTGTTTAGATAATATGTGATACTCTCCAGTTACAGATAGATTAAAAAGCTTCTAAGCAGTCAGGTTAACACAAACAGTGAATTAGGCATTATGTGTAACAAATTACCCTGTTTTCCTCAAGTCTACAATAAATTCTGTGCTAAGCAATTCTGGATTTCAGTAGAATTATCAGTTCATTTCGTTTTTCTTGAAAAAAAAAGAATGAACATATGAGCAGGAATAACCCTGATTATGCTCTTTTTCCTAAGAAGCAAAATTGCCAAAAGGCAATTGAGGAATACATCAAACTGCACTTTTTCTGGAAATTGTCTAAATAGTTTGTTTCCACTATCTCAGCCCTCACTTGCGTATACTGCTCCTCTATGATCATTGTGAAGTGACAATTATCCATAATCTCTTCCTGACTAGAATAAATTGTGCTTGAGGAGAGTCTAAAACTTTCTGGACCTTAGTCTATCCTCTGTAATATGAAGAGTTTGTAAAGAGATAGCTAAATTTTCTGCTAAAAATATATAAATATAGGATTCTGTTTCCCCACAATGATGTCACTTCTATGTCCCCAGTCACAAGCCCATGGTTGTGAACATTTCTTCAAAACAAAATGCTATTTTCTTCCTGCTACTAACAATTAGAGTACTTTCCTTTGAGCAAGATGTACATTCCAATTGTTCTATTCCAGTCAATTACATCCCTCTAAGTTGCAGTAAAATGTTGTGTTTAATTTATCTTTTTGTGTTAAATTTTCAAAGCCATTCATTTATTATCCATTATCTAGCATTACTTTATAAACATTTGAGACCACATACAATATTCTACCCATCTTTCTAACTGGTTCCTTACAGAATAGCTAAATATCAGCAATCACTCCTTCTGTTTCTTTCCTTCAATATTTCTCAAATCCAACTAGATATTTCCCTCAGTCCTTCAAATTTATTCTAAGAGTTCCTTTACCAAGAATCTTCACACAGCTCTCTTCTTAATCTTTCCCTGCCACTTGCCAGGAGTCCTTAATTTTAGTGTCATGAGACTAATCAAGGATATATTGGGGTTTTTTTCCTCCTCTGTAGAACCAATTTTTCAAATACCACATTATTTCTCCATTTTCAAAGTTATATACATCAACTAAAAGGAGAGATTGAAACAAAATCTTTGCTCTCCAGACTTTGTTTTTCCTACAAAGAATTTTGAAGTGATTAGAGACAGAGTCCAGATTTATACTCGTGTAGATTATGAAAGAAACCATCTGACTTTCTTGACTGTTTAAGACATGATTAACAATAGTACACAAATTGTGATTTCTATTAATCAAAGGCAGTTTTTAAAATTTGGGCACTAGTTGCATGTTCCTGGGGCATTAAAATCTTCTCTCCTTCAAGTTCTTTCCTCTGTTCTTCTCTACATAGGAGAGGTAACTTTGCTCACATCTGTTTCTGCAACTTTCTGCATCTCACTGCCCTTTCTCTTCTTTTGTCATTTTCAATGAAATTTAAACTTCCATTAAAAATTTGAAAAGCACTAAGGGAAGAAATGAACTATAAGTGTCTATCTTCAAAGGACAAAAGGCGATGAAAGTTAAGGAAATAAGATATGTTTAGTATCCCACTTTATGACAACCAAAGATTATATGAGACCAAAATGAAAATGAAATAAGGTATTTTTATGAAAATTGGTTAAAATTTTACATGTGAATTCCAACCTGTTATTAAAATTTTCTGAGCCAGACAGAAAATTGAATGCAGACAAGGAACAGCACTCAATGACAGTGACATTTCCTGACAGAGCAATTCTTTGCATATCAACAGTGCTAATTATATTCAATCTGACAGCAGCAGTTTAACCCATTCACCAGAGGAAAGTGCTTCTTATAAGACCAGTGATCTAAGCATTCATTTGTATGCTAATCTACATTGGCAATATATATTTAAAATGTACAGTTAATTTTCCGTGGCTAATGTATGAATGATAAACATAATTTTGCATCAATGCTGTAGAATGGGGTGTGTGTGTGTGCATGTGTGTAAGTGAAATATGAGGTGTCTTCATTTGGGAACCTCACATAAAGCTACATTAAACAATTGAGATATTTCATCAGGCACATGAAATTTTTTGTTTCATGTTGCCTGCAAAGCAATATTTTGCTAATCCTAGTCAGAGCATAGTTTAAAAAATGGTAATTTTTAGTAAATAATATCATGTCTATACAACAAAAACCAAATTGAGATTATTCAGGCAAAAGTACATTGCATAACTGAAAGTATAAAGATTGAATGTTTAGCATGATTAAATAAAAACTTAACTTTTACCTTGGTACAGTTCCTTCCCACCAAATGAGCACTGCACTTCCCTCTGTACCTGGCTCCCCACATACACACTTACTCCTTTCAGGGATTAAAGCTCTAATTTAATGATTGTAATGAGTAGGAATTTTGCAAATTCTGCCCTGTGTAGAAGTGTGACAAATTAAAAGGGAGCATATGGGGTACATTTTTCTTTCAAGGTAAAAGTAAGCAAACAGGAAACACTTGACCGTGAACATTTCCTTAAGCATGTACTTAGTGTAATGCTTTAACACAAAATGACTCTTTAGTCTCTATCAACACAGAGAATGACTTATCTTAAAGCTATAAGACAAATGAGGATATTTATCTGTAAAGAAAGTCCAGAGCTTAATCAGGCAACTAACAAAGAGTGGTGCTGCAGTTTGGAGATTTGTCTTCTAAAAACTCATGTTGAAATGTTATCCTAAATGTTGGAGGTGGGGTCTAATGGGAGGTATTTGGGTTACAGGGATGGATCCCTCATAACTGGCTTGGTGACGTCCTCCCAGTGATGAACAAGTACTTGCTTTATTAATTTCTGAGAACACTTATTGTTAGAAAGAGCCTGGCCCCTCCTCTCTTTCTCTCTCTTGCTTCCTCTCTCACAATGTGATCTCTGCACTACCAGCTCCCCTTCACTTTCTGCCATGAGTGGAAGGCAGCCTGAGGCTTTTACCAGAAATCCAGTCTTCCAACCAGCAGAATCATGAGCCAAATAAGCTTCTTTTCTTTATACATTATTCAGCATCAGGTATTTCTTTATAGCAACACTAAACCGACTAAGACAAATGGTTTGCAGAATTTGGGAGACAGAAGCCACAGAGGCCGTCTCTCTGTTGCAGCTTAAGGTTCTCCTTAGCATGTGCCCTGCCCCTTTTACATTCCCAAGTTAAACAGAAAACATAACTATTATGTTTTGAGTTATTTGTGGTTCATGAAATTATTTATAGTCACTTATAGACAAGTTTGTTTGGATCTACATAAAGATCTTTTGCTTAGAGCTTGGATTATGCTGATTTTAAATACTCTAGATTTCAGCACTTTATAGTTCATTCTTCCTAGTATTGTTAGTATTGGCTGAAAAAGTTGATAGTATTTTGAAATATCTTACTCAATTTTGCCTTTCTATCTTTTGTTTTAACATATTAAAATAACTTCTTTATTCTAGACAGCTTCTAGTACAGTGTTGCCACCTTTTATGGAGCCTTTGTGACATAAAACGGGCTGGTGTCTATGGTACCTCAGCAAAACAGTCCCAGTCCCATTAATCCCAGTTGGTAATAGGCCATAACAAAATTGACAACTTTTTCCCTTATTAAGTGATTATGTAAACACTGAGCATTATTAATTTCCTTAATTTTTATTATGTCAGGGTCAGTTAAAAACACCACATTAACTCCATGCCTGAGACAGCATGACTTGCAAGTTGTTAGGAGAAGATTCACAAATGAATACAAAACATAGAAATATTTTGAACTGTAGTTATGAAGTTGACACAGCTGAGGTTCTTCACTCATAAATATGACTCATCCCACATAAGGAGACACTTAGAAAATATTTCCTGAGCAAACCTTACAGTCTATTAGGTATAGGCAATGTGAAAAACTGTTAGGAAATTTATAACCAAAGATATCTTGGACAAACACCTAGAAAACTTTTGCCAAACTTTTGAAAGGCAAATTTTCCCAGAAAGTTTTCAATTTTACTTACAGATGTCTTTAGTCAAGAATAGGAGACCTTGAAGTCCATGCTGTAGAATTTGGAAGTTAATCTTTGTGTTTAAACTCTGTTGATTTCGTCAGCTATTATAAAGATGTTATATTCTAAGCATGCTGTTGAAAAAGAAAGGGAGGCAAGAGCTTACTAAAGAAAATACTTTTCTCAGAAAACTTACAATTAAGGTCAGTATCAGTAGCTATAAATATTAATAAAACAAAAAATTAACTGCAAATATATAGATTGTTTTAGCATAAACAATAAAACATGTGGCATAGGAAAAGTCAGAGGAGACTCCTAAAAGCCTATGAGTAATATTTCTGTTTTTTCTTGTTTGGTTTATGTGAGAATTTTTGTTATTTGTGTGTTGGACTTAATTGGTATTCCATATTAATAAATTAGTTATTAAAGACAGGGTTTACATTTCACTCCACACTTCTATTGATAATAATAAAACATAGAAATATTTTGAACTGTAGTTATGAAGTTGACACAGCTGAGGTTCCTCACTCATAAATATGGCTCATCCCACATAAAGAGACACTTAGAAAATATTTATTTATATATTTTCTATATATAAATAGAAAAATTATATCCCTGTATTTTAAGAATAAAGAGATCAATTTTACAATAAAATAATTCTCCAAAAGTAAGTGATTGGGGAATTGAAGAGCACTAACACTTCATCATTAAGAACAAGTACACTCATCTCTACAATAAAATAAAAAATTAGCCAGGTGTGGTAGCACACTCCTGTAGTTCTGGCTACTTGGAAGGCTGAGGCAGAAGGATCGCTGGAGCCCAGCAAGTCAACACTACAGTAGCCATGAGCATGCCACTGCACTCCAGCCTGGGCAGCAGAGTGGGACTCCAACTCAAAAAAAAACAAAGAACAAGTACATAGTGGTAACCACAATAATTTCATTAATTTATGTGGCATTTTATAGTATTCAAGGATTACTTGCTCAGATATTCTCTTGTTTTATCCTTCAAAACACTCTTGTGAAAATGCAGTGGAAATTTTCATCATTTTTATTTTATACAAAACAATCAATACAGCCAGAGAGCTTGAGATGAGAGGGCTGGTAAATGGTAGGTGGAGGATTGGAAGCCAGAAGCTTGGCTATTAATGAGTGTGCATCAGCTGTTCTGAAAAACAGTAGAAAGTGGTTGTGGTTATCTATGTGTGTTACAGTGTAGGTGGAATCATATGAAAAAATTGAAGGAGAGTTAATTAATGGGGGTGAGTGCAGCAGAGGTTCTCAAATCTATAAGAGCGCTCAAGGGGAGAAAGCTCAGAATAAGCATTACGTAAAATTCTAAAGAAAACACTTGTTTCGAGCTATGTTTTGAAGAAAAATGTCAATAACAATAAAATAATCAAAGATGGCCATTAGTTGAAAACAAAGAGGAAGATGCACTATTCAGCGGCAAAGGCAGTCATTTTTAGACCTGGACAACAGAGGCCTCTCCATACCAGACCAGGTATCTGCGTGTTCACCTGTAGCTCATGCTTCAGAATTTGTGACCCAGTGGTCCCAAGCACATCGGAGGACATGCTCAGTCCTCTTCCTTGGGCTCATTTTCCTTGCACGTGGGAGGAGGTATTGATACACACACACACACACACACACACACACACATATGGCAGGTACTATCTTGTGCAGACTGATCTGGGATGGGAAAAGTGCATACAACTCTGAGAGGCCTGGAAATTATAAATGTGTACTTGGTTTTTCAGGATGTTTAAAAGATGTATTTGCGAAGAAGTTTGGAAGATTAGCATAGTACAGAGGGTGCCAAAAAAAATGTACACACATTTTAAGAAAGAAAAAAACTATATTAAAATAGTAATACTAAATAAGATGAATACAAGTCATGTTTGACTTCTGCAATTACAAGAGATGCTCAGTGTGGTTACCATCAGTGTCTAGACACTTCTGATTACAGCGAACATCTCTGAACATTTCTTAAAATGTGTATACATTTTTTTGGTACCCTCTATATGTTAACAGACTACCTGCTCCATTTAACCTTTAGGTGGCAAATTATGAACCTCCAATTGTAATCTTACAAAAAGGTCCAAAAAATGTTATGGGGCACACTCATTCAAAGAGAGTCATATATAAAATAAAAATTACAAAGTAACTATGGTTGACTCTAGTGTGCTCAAAATAAGTTCAAGTCTTCCAGTTCAAATGCATCTTGTAATTCAATTTAGAGATGGGATTGTGATTGTTTAAACCAATATTTATTTTTCAGAAAGCATGCAAACAAAGAGATGTCAGGAGAGTGGAGCTGGGCAAATAGGTTTGTGATTTTAAATAAGAAAATAAAGTAAATGTCAAACACTCTAGACAGTTTCTGATTTCTGGAGATAGTTTTGATTGAACTTTGGAGCACTTAGAGAATAGAGTAGTTACCAGTAATGGTTAGCTAGCATTCTCAGGACAAAATTATGAGAAATGAAATTAATTTTCCTTTATTTCAGGGCTTGTTAAAATGGTTCATTTAACCTAAATTTAGCAAGGTAGTTAGTGCAGTTTCTCATGATATTCTGTCATGGCTAAATGAAAAAAAATTATACAAAATGATAGTAAAGATAAGAGGATTTGTATCTGTCTGGACAACCCAATTAGTGAGTTAATTAACAGTGGGCCATTGAACTCTGAGATTTAATCTGATTTACGTTTTTATTGACAGCATATAAGGAAACTTAGACTGTGAATACCAAGTTTATGTTTGACTCTAACATAGGATTTATTAGCTAAATCAGTTGTATGATTGGAGTTCAAGAAGCCTGGAATGATGAACTAAAATTAAAAATATGAAATTGAACCTTGAAACAAGGTGACTGAGTGAGTCTGATGTCTACAGTCCTATTTTAAAATTGGTGCTATTATATGCAACTAATTTTTGTTTTTGGACTCTGCCAAATACATGTAAAGTTTAGCTACTTCACTAACTAGTCAGTTTATTTCCTGTCTAGATGCATTTAGAAATTGTTTTTGTTGTTGTTGTTGTTTTTCCTGTAGAAAGATTAAAAAAGGCTTGCACTGTATTTTCCTGGAGGGCAGCAGCATCAGAGAAATACTTCCCCCAAGTGGCTTGCAGGAAGCCATTTACACCAGCTCAAATGGGAGATTTACACTAGGCCCAATGAGACACTACTTTGTGACTTTGTATAGAGACTAAAGTCTGGTGTGTCTCTATTAGGACAGCAGTGTTTGGATATTGAAAATTGATATTAATATTACTTGTACCAAGAGGCTAGTGGGGCCTGACATGTTTTGGTTTTAGTAATAAGGGTTTGGTTTGACTCAAACTCTGACAGGGAATGCTTTACCCTGGTAAACTCAGCTAGACCATATATGAGTTGCAGAACCTCCTTTTTTTGGACTAAAGCCTGGCCTTCTGATGGGAAAGGCCAGTTCTAAAGGAGCCTAGAAGAGGTGAGTAGGAGGAAAATGAATTCTGAGGAACAAGAGGAGAGAGGCAAAGGCCATATAAGAAATAAGTTCCCAGAAAGAAAAGCAACCCAGAAAGAGGGAATCCAAGTTCAATATGCCTCACAGAACAGTAGAGTTTAACCTCTCCTTTGGAGAACAGCGTCTACAACTCTGAATACTAGAGTTCATCAGGACTTCTGACTTTAGTCACCTGGGAGTGCCTACGAGAGGCCAAGGGTGAAAAAAATAGAAGGGCACATGTTGGGCTTCCCCACTAGTTAAATGTTGTTGCTATCAGTAAGGGCCATTAGTGTCATCTTCACACCATTCCTTCATTTTCTCTACCTTCCTTCCTTCCTTCATTTCATCTTTCATTTCTTTCTTTCTTTTAAACTAACATCATAATGCAGGGACTAAGTAAATACCAAGTACAAATTTATCTTCTTTAATCATGACAACTTTTTAGGGATTATTATTACTATTTTACTGATGAGGAAAGAAGACTTGGAGAAATTTTAAAACTTTCCCAGTCATACTTGGCAAGTAGCAGAACAGAAATGTGAACTCAGGTAGTCAGCTCTGCAGCATGTGAGCCCTACTCACCTCCCTACGCCTAGCTCTTTTATGTGAACTCTACTTAAATACACCAGTTGCAGTAGTAGGGGATTTGCCCTTGAACTTAAAACTGACTCTTCAGAGATACTTCATGGGATTAGATGACTTATATTTCCATCTAATTTCTCAAAAAATTTCAGGTTTTAAAGAAACATGCAGACAAAAAGTGACTGCTGCCACAAATTAAATAATTTCCAGAGACTATTATAATCACATTGACTTATTATGTCTATAAATGTTCTAAGGTGTTATCTTTTCAATTCTGAAGCTAAAATATACATTACATATAGACTATGTATATAAATAAGTATTTGAGGTTAAAATCTAATTCTATGTAGCATAAGTATGTGTGTGTATGTGTGCATGTATCTATATTAGAATATCATTTTTACCAGAGGTTTAAATGTTGACAAATGTACATTCAAATGAAAGCACAAATTCAACTTCCTAAGCATGAGTTGACATCAAATTTTTAAAATTACTGAAGTTTGAAAAGAATTTAAATGATTTAATTCTTTTATTAAACTCAATTTTCAGAACCATTTATTCATTTAAACATTTTTTGGAAAAATCTCAAACCATTTTTTTCTTCTTTTATGCCAAAACAATAATCAACACCAATCATCATCATAGAAGACTTCTGTGATCCCTAAATATGCTCATACTCACTGAAACATAAGCTTGATGTAGTATCAAGGTTGGAGCCAGCACTCTTTTTTAAATTTCAGCTATTATAGATAAAATAACCAATGGATTGACTATTTTTGCTATTTTCTTATTAGTCGGCATTTTCTTATGTATCCAGTGAACCAACTCCCCAAGAGTTGCATCCATCTCTAAATTTCACTGGTAACTTTTACCTTTAGTAACTGAGAACAACATAGCTGCACTTCATACTATGGGTGACCACATGGCCACCCAGGAATCAAAAGTTCCTCATTCTCCACTCTGTCATTATTTCTCTTTGCAAACTACATGTTTCCATGAGTCAAGGCTGTTTTAGCAAACCCCACTTCTGACACTAATTGTTTTGGGAAAAATTCAAAATGTTTTTCCTCTGTGCTTTCACACCAACACAATTAACATTCAATCATCAACACAGAAGACTTCTGTGATCCCAAAATATGTAGGGATTTCTCCCTACCAGCAAGTATTTTTTTTTATTCAATATTTTTTATTATGCTATTGTGGGGTACAGTTAAGGGCTAGGTATACAAATATGCTTCGTTCAGGTACCCTTGTTGATAAGAGGTGTTGCCCCATCCCCAGACAGATATTTACTACCATTAATCCCATCTCCCTAACCCTCCCCCGCCCCATAGTTTCCCACCACTGTCAGTCATTTTCTTATGGTAATACGTTGGATGATCAAGGTCTACTATATGAGTGAGAACATGTGATACTCAGTTCTTTGTTTCTGTGAGAGGTCACTCAGTATTATAGACTCTAGTTCCAACCAGATTGCTG
>CAUYQG010108930.1:0-59503 GCA_963574415.1 Tarsius wallacei
GGGCTCGGTGGCTCAGCCTGTAATCCCACGCTTTGGGAGGCTGAGGTGAGTGGATTGCCTGAGCCCGCGGGTTTGAGACCCACCTGGGCAACTTGGCGAGACCTCATCTCTACAATAAATAAATAAATAAATAATCAGCCGGGCGCAGTAGCGCACGCCTGTAATTCCGGCTACTCGGAAGGCTGAGGCGGAAGGATCACCAGAGCCCAGCATGTCCAGGCTGCGGTGGCCGGGAGCGTGCCACAGCACTCCAGTCTGAGCAACAGAGTGAGACTCCAACTCAAAAAAAAAAAAGAAAAGAAATCAGGCACACACCTCTATTCCTAGCTACCTGGGAGGCTTAAGCAGGAAGACTGCTTGAGCCTAGGAGGTGGAGGTTGCAGTGAGCCAAGATCACACCACTGCACTCCGTCTGGGTGACAAAGCGAGACCCTGTCTCTTAAAAAAAAAAAAAAGAAAGGAAGAATCATAAGAGTGGGCATGGTGTCTTACACCTGTAATCTCAGCATTTAGGGAAGCTGAGGCTGGAGGATCACTTGAGCCTAGCAGCTCAAGACCAGCAGGGAGACTGTGTCTCCTCTATAAAAAATTAGCCAGGCATGGTGGCCCTGTAGTTGCAGCTACTCGGGAGGTTAAGATGGAAGGATTGCCTGAGTCTAGGAGGTTGAGGATGTGGTAAGCCATGGTCATACTATTGCACTCCAGTCTGGGCAACAGAGTTATAATCTAAGTTAAAAAAGAAAAAAAATGTGGGGAAAAGGATGGTGGAGGCAGGGATTACGGAGCCTAGAGATGCACATCCGGGCAATAAAACTGTAAGAAGTGCTTACTAGTTACTTTTGGGGAGAAACTGCAAATCTACGTAGATGAAAAATTAAGTTACAAAAATAATGCTTTTTACGGAGTTTCTTTTAGGGATGATGAAATTTTTCTGGAATTAGATAGTGGTGATGGTTGCACAAATATACTATAAAAAACCACTGAATCTTACACTTTTGAAGGGTGAATTTTATGGTGTATAAATTACATCTCAATAAAAAATGCTTTGTTTATAACAGAGTAATTTAGATATACAATATATACATATAATGAAAACATTTGAATCACCTAGAGAAAGGAGAATAAAAGGTTAGGTCATGTGTTAACAGTCAGTGAAAGGTACATCAGGGTTAATCAAGATTTCCATGTACCTCAAGTATACAACAACTGAATTATCAAGTATTTCTACCCAAAAGAAACAACTTATAATCCTCATTAGCCTAATCATTTTATTCTAAAAGTTGCAGAGTATTAACCTATTTCAAGGGTTTAGGTCTTGTTATCACTTGCTTGAGAAGTAGAACACATTCATGAAAATTAGACACTTAGAATTTAACATTTCCGTTAATATACTGCATATCATGAAGAAATTCAGAAGGAGGGAGACTGGTTACAAGGCAACATCTTTTACTTACTATTCTGATTCTATTTTTTCACAGAAGGTTCTGTGAAATTCATATTTTGCAAAATCATTAAGTATTGGGGCTCAAGTCATGCAGGGTCACTGAATATTTTAAACATGTACTTCAACTAAGCCTAAGCCAAATATCAATGGAATAAATTACATGCAGGACACCTTTTAAAGCTCTGCTTATGATTGAAGGCACCCTGGCTAGCAACTTATTGTGGGACCAGAGTGAACTTAAAGGGTCATGGAGTCAGAAGATAGCCTAGTTTCTGATGGCCGATATCTCCACCCCCACCAGGTAGCCTGAGGGTGTAACATATTAACTTTTAGCTGAGCACAAATATATCACTCTTGGAGGAAGGGCTGGGGATTATATCACAGAGTAGGCCCTGAGTAACCACTGTATTGGGGAAACGTGCGTGAAACAGACAAATAAAATCATGATTCCATCAGCATGTGTAGGACCACACCATGTCAAGGTTGGTCTATTCAGCTACCTCCCCATTTCTTTGCCTCTATTTAGAAGAAAACACCAGCTCCTTCCACTTTCTCTTGAACCAGTCAAGCTTTCAAACCTACCACATCAAAATGACTCTTTTCAAAGTACTAATGATTTTCATTTAGTGGGCATTTCCCAGTCGCCTCTTACCTGACCTATCAGCATTATCTAATGTAACTGCTCACCTCCTCCTCAAGAAGGTTTTTCCACTTGACTTCTAGGAAGTATTACCACCTTTTCTGACTTTTCCTCCTACCTCATTGGCCACCCCTGGTCAGTCTACTTTGCTGATTCCTCTTCCTCCTCTTGATCTTTTAAGGTTGGGGCGACCCAGAGCTCAGTCCTCAGACCTTTCCTCCATTTACACGCTTGTCTAATCACATCTTAAGTGATTCCATCTAGTCTCGTGACATTAAATACTGCTGACAACTTACAAATTTATATCTGGGGCCTAGACCTCTTCCCTGACCTCCAAACTCATTTACTAAATTCTGTTTGATATATCCACTTAGATGTTTAAAAGGCATCACAAACTCAACATGCCTAAAACAAACTTATGATCCATCCCCACCACCTGCCATCTTGCTCTTTCCATAGACTCCCACATCCCAGTTAATGGTCATGACATCCTTTTAGTTGCTTAGGACAAAAACTCAGAATTATCCTTGACTCCTGTTTCTCCCCGCTTGTTCTGAATCTCTTGTTTTTCTCAAACATGCCAGACATGTTCCCACTCCAAGATATTTGTATCTATTATTTTTTAATTGAGGCAGGCCACTTAATTAAAGCAAGTCCAAATGTGACACACCATGATAACTCATTTTAAATAAAAACTACAATCATGATTTGCCTTCTCCAAATATATGTTCTCTCAGGTAGTCCATCCGAGCATCCTTTTTTGACAGTGCCATAGAGTTCCATTCAAAATGAGGAATCTGTAAAACAAGTAATGTAGCTTGAATGAATGTTTTATTTTTATTTCTTATTTTTTGAGTCGGAGTCTCATTCTGTTGCCCAGGCTGGAGTGCACTGGCATGCTCATGGCCACCGCAGCCTCAACCTCAATCCTTCTGCTCCAGCCTTCCAAGTAGCTAGAACTACAGGCATGTGCCACCAAACCAGGCTAAATTTTTGATTGATTGTAGAGAGGAGGTCTCACCAAATTGCCCAGATTCGTTTCAAACCCCTGGACTCAGGCAATCCTCTCACCTCTACCTCCCAAAGGGCTGAGATTACAGGTGTGAGCCACCGCGCCTGGCCTATTTTTTTTCTCCTACATATCTCTCATATTTCATGAGGCAAAAGTGACCTGACCACAGGAGGGTGTGCCTAACTCCAATTGACCACATAAGTCAGTAGCTACGCAACCCAAATGCTACAAAGGAAATTAACATCCCTTTCAGAGCAATCCTCGGACAATTCTGGGAGTAGAAATTTCTCTCTCTCTCTCTCTCTCTGCCTCTCTCTCGGTGTGTGTGTATCTTTGAATGAGTGTTTTACAGCAACAACAAAAAAACATAAGGGAAGACATATAAGTACTACTAAGCAAAGCTGGAATTCTATGAAATGAATCATTGCCTGTGAACCATTTTTGAACGCCTAGTGGTCCTTCTTCCTGACAGTGCCTGGAAGACTTTCTTTCTGCCTCACAGCTCCATTCACCCTCCTGTTCCTACAATACCAACAGCGGACATTTTTTTCCTATATATCCTTCCATATTCAAAGATTAGTCTTTTTCTCTGTTAACTCTTTCCATGTCCACAATGCCTCTCTCCTTTATAAGACAAATACAAAATCAACAGATCTTCTAAAGATAGTAAAAGAAATGATCATTTTTATATCTTATTCTACCAAAGAAAATATGCTCTGTTTCAGGGATACTTTTTTTTTTTTTGTAAGCATTGGGGTCTTACTCTGTTGCCCAGACTAGAGTACAGTAGCATGATCATGGCTCAGTGCAACCTCGAACTCCTGGGCTCAAGCAATCCTCCTGCCTCAGCCTCCCAAGTGGGACTACAAGTGTGCACCATCATGCTTGGCTGATTTAAAAACAAATTTTTAGAGACAGAGTCTTGCTCTGTTGCCCAGGATGGTATCAAACTTCTGGCCTCAAATGATGCCACCTCAGCCTTCCAAGTCACTGAGATTGCAGTGCCTGATCTGTTTCAGGGACACTTTAATGTAACTTTTTTAAAATATAAAAAAGGTAATTCTAGAACTTTCATATTAAAAGGAAACACATGTACAGTTTTTTAGAAGCTGAATTACTTAAGTTCTTCATACCTGAATTACACGATAGCCTAAGATCTCCAAATGTCGTTTTTTCATAGCAGACTTTCCTTTTAAGTGAGGGATGTTTCTACAAAAAGCTTTTGAATCCAAAAATTCCAAAGCAATCCTACGTAAGATAAAAATAAATATTTATTGCCAAAATCAAAATGAGAAACTGAACAATTACAAGCCTTTCAGGAACAAGATTGCATATTTATAAACTAACAAAAGCCAAATGAATATAAAGGAATATACCAAGTTATTTTTCTACTTAAGAAATTAGTAAATGATAACAAATCTATTTATTTACACCAAATTATAGAAAATATGTGCCTGCTTCCATTCACTTGTTTGTCTATTATATACTGATGACACACTACTATATATAAGGCACAGTGAAGGGTACAAAAATAAAGCAACACTGCTTACAGTCTAACAGACAACACTCAGTATATATAAGTCACTGTAAGCAATGTAGGAAGTGGCTAAGTGCTATGAGAAAGTAGACAAGTAGGGGAGTGTGAAAGAAGATACTATTTTACTTCTACTTGAGGACAATTACTTTAGCACTTTAGTTAGGGGAACTGCCAGGCTTTGGACAGAAGCAGGAAGGACATTAAGGCTGAAGGCACAGAAAAAGAAAAGCAGAGTCAGAATGCATGAGATGTATGAGGAACAGATTCTACTACTTTCAATCCTCAATAACTGAGTTCATTATATTATGCCAAATTTAGCATTTAAATAAAATCTAAAACTAAGAAACAAATTACCTTTCAGCTCCTGGGGGCAGCCTTGATCCAACTATTTGTGTATTTGATTCCCAGTGTATTTCTGGTAGTTTTCCCAATGTGATATTATGGCTTCCATAAGGAAGAGGTTTTTTTCTTTTATCCAAGATACACTCAAAATCTCAAGGAAGTATAGAAATTAGCAGTATGAATTAGGTAAATTTTGACAGGTAAAAGTTTAAGGTATATTTTAAATATATACATATACACAAACACATATGAAAGAATGATGACCTCCCTAATAATCCAACTTATTTTATAAGTTGTTTTTTTTTTTGAGTTGGAGTCTTACTCTGTTGCTCAGGCTGGAGTGTGTTGGCACGTTCACAGCCAATGCAGGCTTGACCTGCTGGGCTCAGGCGATCCTTCCACCTCAGCCTTCCAAGTAGCTGGAACTACTTGAATTATTGTAGAGACGAGGTCTCACCAAGTTGCCCAGGCTGGTCTCAAACCCCTGGACTCAGGCAATCCTCTCTCCTCGGCCTCCCAAAGTGCTGGGATTATAGGTATGAGCCACCACGCCCAGCATATTTTATAAGATTTTTTATTGACTGATTTTCCTTTGGAAATTAATCAATAAAAAAACCAACCAGCAAGAATTACTGACATCTTTTATTTATTTACTTATTTAAAAGGGTACAATTCAGGATTAGGGAAACAAGTAGACATTGTACAGGTAAAGTTTGGGCCTCCTTTTGGTCCTCACTTTGCCTGGTTTGAGATCAAATACCCATATTGATGTCAATAATTTTATTTTAATCTTTTTAAGCCTCTTGGTCATATTTGCAGGAAGCTAAACAAACTCATCTGAAAACTAGTAAAGACAAAGATTCAAGCATTTTTCCTGTCTTTCTTATATGAACTGTACTTATATGAAGGGTAACTAAATAGTTGATATAGTTCTTCTTAGACAAATTCCAGCTAATAAATGTAGAAGGGATGATAGATGAAGAATATTGCTACTTTGCCACCCCTATATATGATGAATTTAGGCAATGAGTGATCATTAATAGCTGCTAAAATCTGTAGGGGAAAAGCTGATAGGGAACTTTCTATTGAATGAATAAGCTGACAACACGTAAACCCAGTGATGAATCTTAATATAATAAAAAGAAGAAAACCAGTATTGTGTGTCTCCTGAAATGATACAATAAGAGGTAAATGAAGTAGTCTGGTCAAAAAAAGAAAAATGTGGCCAGGTTTAGGGGCTCACGCCTATAATCCTAGCACTTTGGGAGGTAGAGGCAGGAGGATTACTAGAAGTTAGGAGTTTGAGACCAACCTAGATAACAAAGAAGACCTTGTCTCTACAAAAAATAAAATTAAAAAATTGCTGAGTGCAGTGGCATGATTCTGTAGACCCAGCTACTCGGGAGACCAGGAGTACTGCTTAAGCCCAGGAGTTCAAGGTTCTAGCCTGGGCCACAGAGCAAGACCCCATCTTTAAACAACAACAACAAAACTTAAAATCTAGCCAAGACTCTAGGTATAACTACTGGCCTACAGTCAATACAGAGGATACAGGAGCATATAAAATGATACCACAGGATTGCAATCAGAAAAGTCTAGAATGTGGAAAAAAATTATTCTCAAATTGTAAGTGAAAAAAGAGAAAAAGGTAGAACTTAAAAACCATATGTAATGTTCAGATCCCAATTTGAACAAATAAACTGTAAAATAAAACATAAAAGACAATCAAAACATAAAAGCTATGTGATGCTAAGAAATTATTGTTAATGGTTATGGAGTAATAATGATGACATTGGCATTATATTTCTAAAGTCATTCTTTTCTGTTAGATATACCACCTGAAATTAAAAGAATCAGGCAGAACCCTGGTGAGTGGGTGTTGGCAACTGTTGACCCTAAAAGGGGGTTTGTTATGCTACATGTTTGAAACTTTTTGCATATGTTTAAAACTTTTCTGTAATAAAAACAATCATAAAAGTATTTAGACCAAGAAAAAGAGCCTGGGTGTGGTGGCTCATGCCTGTAATCTCAGCACTTTGAGAGGCCAACATGGAGAGGGTCACTTGAGGCCCAGAAGTCAAGGCCAGCCCGACAATGGAGTGAGACCACTTTTCTAAAAAACAGAATATTTAAAAGCTGAGGCAGCAGGATCACTTGAGCCCAGGAGTTCAAGGATTCAGTGAGTTATGACTACACCACTGTACTCCAGCCTGGGTGACAAAGCAAGATCCTGTCTAAAAAAATAACAAAAAAGAAAAAGAAACAATAAATGAAAAGAGAAAGTTAATTATCAATTTTTTATACATAAGAGAAACTGGGGCACTAAACTATCTCCAAGTTAATTATGAAACATGAAATATATAGTTCTCTCATTAAGAGAATGAATTCTGGGGCTGGGCATAGTGGCTCATGCCTGTAATTCTAGCACTATGGGAGGCAGAGGAGAGAGGATTGCCTAAGCCCAGGCATTCAAGACTAGCCTGGGCAACATAGTGAGACCTCACCTCCATAATAAATAAATAAAAATTAGCTGGGTGTGGTGGTGTGCACCTGCAGTCCCACTACTTGGAAGGTTAAGGCAGAAGGATCCCCAGGCCTAGCAGATGGAGGCTGTGGTAGCCATAAGTGTGTGATACTGTGCTCTAGCCTGGGTGATAGAGTGAGACTCCAACTGAAAAATAAATAAATAAATAAAGAAGAGGCCGGCCGTGGTGGTTCACGCCTGTAATCCCAACACTTTGGGAAGCGGAGGTGAGAGGATTGCCTGCACTCAGGAGTTCGAGACTAGCCTGGGCAACTTGGCGAGACCTCGTCTCTACAATAAATCAAAAAAATCTGTCAGGTATGGTGGTGTATGCCTGTGGTTCTAGCTACTTGGAAGGCTGAGATAGAAGGTCGAGTACAGTAGGTCGAGTACTAGGTCGAGGCTGTGGTGGCTGTAAGCACATCACTGCACTCCAGTCTGAGCAACAGAGTGAGACTCTGATGCAAAAAAATAAAATAAAGTAAATTAAAAATAAAAAAAGAAGAAATTCTGGAGCCAGAATGTCTAGGTCAAATTCTGGTTCTATCATTTGTCAGATATTTTATTTTTTGTAGAGATGAGGCCTTGCTTTGTTGCCCAGGCTGCTTTCGAATTCCTGGCCTCCAGCAATCCTCCTGCCTCATCCTCCCAAAGTGCTGAGATTACAGGTATGAGCCACTGCACCTGGTCAATTTTTGTTTTTCAAAAAAAGTCTGAAATAGGAAAACAGACATCAAAAGCAAACAGTGGCTACAACATCGATAATTTTTCTTTTTGATCATCTGTCATCTGTCATTTCTGGTTTATCTATGTTAAGCATGTATCATGTAATTTTCCTATTTTTTTTTTAGAGATGGGGTCTTGCTATATTGCCCAAGTTGATCTTGAACTTCTGGGCTCAAGCAATCCTCCCACCTCAGCATGCACCACCACACCCAGTTTCAATTTTTTAATACCTTATATAATGTTTCTGATCCACAGTTCTTAATCATACTATATATTGTCTTAATCATACCATATTCTTATATACAAATATTATCAATTAAATCTTATTTTGATAAAAATTTTTATACATTTTCATATAAAAATAGGCCTCTAAATAACAGTAGTTATAATACGAATTGGAAATACAATAAGCTTAGGATGTAATGATCCTAGTTTAAGTATTAATTACATGTGTGACCTTGGGACAGGTTATTCTGAGTGATTTTTTCCTTCTTTTTTGCTTTTCTGTATTTTTCAAATATTCTCCAGTGGATATATATTATTTCTAGTTTGAAAGAAGCATTAAGAAAACAAACAAATAAAAAGAATGAAATGAATAATAGGAATAAAGAGCAGGCCATAGTGCCTGTCACAAAGGTGGTGCTCCATAATTTGAAATTGTTTGAAACCCTCTATGTAATGAGGTTAGAGATCATTATCATATCTGTATTTTAGCACATTTACTTCTGTGAGCATTACTTTTATAATAAAACACTAGGATGTGCCTGAAGAACAGATATAGTAGGGCTATCAACTTTCTTATTATTATTAACGGTACAGTTTAAAATAAAGTTATATGTCATCCATAGTTAAATCAGAATGCCTTCTACTACTAGACCAGCTGAGAAAAAAGATTAATCAGGTTAGCATCTAGTACAATATCTTTGGAAGTTTTGATCCAGGTTGATAATCCAACTTAGTTTTTAAGATGAACTTAAATGGTAAAATACAAATAAGTCATTTACTTTATTTTAGTGCACTAAGTAGGGAGGACAGAATCTTTTGAACATCCAGAAATATTCAGTGAATCTGAATATGAGTTTTATTTAGAATTGGTGAAAGATTGACCTTAAATTTTTTTTTTCTCTGAAAGAACAGCAAAATGCTCATGGTTATCAAAGCTGAGCCATGGGAACTTGAGGATTCATCATATTGTTCTTTCTACTTTTGTTTGTTTGGAAATGTTCATGATAATAACTTGAAAAAACTTTTTAAAGACATTAAAAAATTCCAACCAATTAGATGATTCTATTCAAATTAGTTTGGTTTTCTGAAAGTAGCCAACAACCAACCATTGACTTACCTACTGTGTGGTAATAAGGCGTAAGAACCGAGGCTTTGACACAATTGATTCCTCCTAGTATCTCTGTTAACATTTTATAAATCTGCTGTTGTGCTCCATTCATGCTGCCAATATCTTTATAAAAATAATTAGTCCATTTAAGTTAATCAGTTTTAATGAAAATCATCCCAAATTCTACAAATTGAAAAATAAAAGTTTCAATTCAATACCATACATAATGACACTAAATTCAATACAAATTCTTTACTCTCAACTAAAAGAGGTTTAGTGTCCCAAATATTAAGAAATTCTTTTTTTTTTTTTTGAGTTGGAGTCTCACTCTGTCACCCAGACTGGAGTGCAGTGGCCGCTCCCAGCCACCACAGCCTCAAGCTGATGGGCTCCGGCAATCCTTCCATCTCAGTCTTCCAAGTAGCCGGAACTACAGGTGCGCGCTACTACGCCCAGTTAATTTTTTTTTATTTATTGTAGAGATGAGGTTTCACCAAGTTGCCCAGGCGGGTCTCGAACCTGCGGGCTCAGGCAATCCACTCATCTTGACCTCCCAAAGTGCTGGGATTACAGGCTCAGCCACGGAGCCCGGCCTAAGAAATTCTTATAACACAGATCTCATTTACAAAATCGCACCTAAAAATGAAACAGATCATGGCACTCTTGGGAAATCTGGTGTCATGATTAGGTTTAACAACATAACAATGTACTACCTAACAATTTACATTAGAATTAAACTTTGCTATCTGACCAAAAGATAACTCAAACCTTTATTATATTGTTGACAGAAGCGGTTGTGAAACCATGGAATCTGAAACTCAGGGCATTCCAAGCAGACTGCTCTGTTTAACTCCATAAGATGAAGCTGGACCCTCGTACTTAGAGATGAAGATAAAACTGAAATTAATAAAAAAAAAACACTAATGGATTTGACAACTTAGACCTAGCAAAGACAACCCATTTTTTTTTACATTTATTTATCTCCACTATTGGTAGATGCTTTTATTCTCATACAATAAAATCACTTCATTTACACATAAGTGCTTTATATTTTAAGTTTTATTTTTGAGTTGGAGCCTCACTCTGTTACCCAGGCTGGAGTGCAGTGGCATGCTTATGGCCACCGCATCCTCAACCTGCTGGGCTCAGGTGATCCTTCCACCTTAGCCTTCCAAGTAGCTGGAACTACAGGCATGCGCCACCATGCCTGGCTAATTTTTTGATTTATTGTTGAGATGAGGTCTCGCCAAGTTGCCCAGGCTGGTCTCAAACCCATGGGCTCAGGCAATCCTCTCACCTCGGCCTCCCAAAGTGCTAGAATTATAGGCGTGAGCTACCGCGCCCAGCCTATATTTTAAAATTACTACATTCAGTGGCATGATTAGGACCAATTCCTATGTTGTTTTCATTACTTGCAAATGCCAAAACTATACTTTTAGAAAATACTACAAAAATTTTCATTGACCTAATATTCCATACTTTAGGAATTTATCATAAGGAAAGAATGATTCACATATAACATGAATAACAATTCATTACTTATAATAATGAGGAATTAGAAACAACCTATAAGACAACAAATACATTCTATTATATCCATATAATGGTATATTTTGAGGCCAGCAAAAAAATCATGACATAAAAAATATTTAACAGCATGAAAAATCTTTCAAAATATAGTTAGATGGAAAAGGCAGCATATAAAAGTGAATGTATAAGGCCAGGAGTGGTGGCTCAAGCCTGTAATCCCAGCACTTTGGGAGGCTGAGGCGAGAGGATTGCCTGAGCTCAGGGGTTTGAGACCAGCCTGGGCAACTTGGTGCGACCTTATCTACAATAAATAAAAAAATAAGCCGGGCGTGTAAGTGCACACCTGTAGTTCCAGATACTTGGAAGGTTGAGGCAAAAGGATCGCCTGAGCCCAGCAGGTCGAGGCTGTGGTAGCCATGAGCATGTCACTCACTCTAGCCTGGGCAACAGAGTGAGACTCCAACTCAAAAATAAACAAACAAACAAATAAATACATAAACAAGCAAATGCATAAACAAATAAATAAATAAAGTGAATGTATAAATAATCCAAATTGTGTTTTAAAATATACTCGTATATAGGTATATAAACATACACACAAGGGCAGAGAAAGACAGAAGAGAAATACTCCAAAACAGTAGTAGTTTCACTAGGTAGTAAGATTATGGGTCATTTATTTTCTATTTTATACTTTCACGTGTTTTCTAAATTTTCTACAGTAAGCATGAATAATTTTATAAACATAAAAAAGTTATTGGGGTAACCCCTTTGGGTTCCCTCCCACTGTGGGAGCTTCTCTGTCCTCTCAATAAATCCTGCTTTCTCACTTAAAAAAAAAAAGTTATTAACATTTTAGTACTTCAGTATAGGTAGAGTTGAGACTTGGGCATAAAGTACAAGTGATAATTCAATAAGTGAAAAGATAGATACACACTTTCAAGTTGAGAATCCAATCTGGCTAAGAATTTGATGTTAAAAATTTCCTTTAGCAGATCTTCTGGAAAATATTCAAGTGTGGCCAAAGAGAAACCTAGAAACACTAACATGAGAGGATCCAATATACCTAAAAGAAAATTAAGATTACTTAAACAAATTACAATGTACAGCTGCCTCACTTATACGTAAAGTTATATTTTATTCAGGTAAAGCCGGATTCTTAAAAAAATGATACACAGCCTTGACAAAACTAATCTCTACTGCGACAAGTCAGGATAGTGGTTAGGTAGTTACCTCAGGCAGGGGTGAAGCAAGAAAAAGGGCCAAGAGGAGAGGGGTCCTGTGGTCATATTCTGTTTCTTGATCCGGGTACTGATTCCCTGGGTGATTCAATTCATATAACTTCACACTATTATGCTAAGGGTATATGAACATTTCTGTTATCATACTTTAATAAGAAAGTTTTTACAGGCCAAGCGTAGTGGCTCACGCCTATAATCCCAGCACTTTGGGAGGCCGAAGTAAGAGTACTGCCCGAGCCCACAGGTTAGAGACCAGCCTGGGTAACTTAGTGAGACCTCATCTCCACAATAAATAAAAAATTAGCTGGGCATGGTGATGCACGCTTGTAGTTCCAGCTACTTGGAAGGCTGAGGTGGAAGGACTGCCTGAGCCCAGCAGGTTGAGGCTGCGGTGGCTGTGAGTGTGCCACTGTAATCCAGCTTGGGTGACAGATTGAGACTCCAACTCAAAAAAAAAAAAAGTTTTTACACACCTGTAATCTCAGCACTTTGGGAGGCAGAGGCAAGGGGTTCAAGATCAGTCTGGGCAACTGGGCAACACTTCATCTCTACAATAAATACTTTTAAAAAGTTAGCCGGGCATGGTGGTACATGCCTGTAGTTTCAGTTACTTGGAAGGCTGAGGTTGAAAGATCACTGAGCCTCTCAGGTCGACGCTGGGGTGGCCATGAGTACACCACTGCACTCCAGCCTGGGCGACAAAGTGAGACTCCGACTCCAAAAAAATAACAAAAAAAAAGTTTTTAAAAGCACCCTGAAAGAGGAAATAACTCAAAACAAAGGGTCAGTGGTATACCTAAAAGGGAGAGGTAATCCCAGTTTCTATGTATTGGTGATAATAATATAATAGTGCTCAGAATGTGCTAGGTACCATTCTAAACATCTTACATATAATAACTCATTTAAACCTTATTTCCATACTCAGTAGGAATGATCTCTGCTTTATAAATGAGAATAAGAAAGCCCAGAGAAGTTAAAAGACTCGCCCAGGGTCACAGTTAGCAAGTGGAGAGTAGGGTTTAATCCACAAAGTCCAGCTCTGGTGCCTGGACCACTACACTGTGCTGCTCCCTGGGAATCTTAGCTCTCCAGGCTGTGTGTACACATGCTTGAGGCTCAGGTCTTGCCTAGCAGCTCCTGTCTTTCCTGTCAATCAGCAGCATGGCAGATGTCCCAGAGTATAAGCCTCGAGCTTATTTACCTGATTTGCCCCATCCAAGAGACGTTTCTGATGTGGGTCACTTTTAGGAGTCACCTAAAATGCACTGTTGGCATCAATATTTTTAAGAAAGACAGAAAAAAATAACATTAAATCTTTCCTTTGGATTTTATGCTGAGTTTATCTAATACAGCAAGATGATCTCCACCAGCAAAGTTAATCTGTCCAAATTAATCTTTATTGGCCAGGTGTGGTGGCTCATGCCTATATCCCAGTGCTTTGGGACACTAAGAAAGGAGGATGACTTGAGGCTAGGATTCAAGACCAGCCTGGGCAACATAATGAGATCCCATCTCTACAAAAAATTTTTTTAAAACTTAACCAGGGCTGGGCACAGTAGCTCACACTTGTAATCCCAGAACTTTGGGAGACCAAAATAGGAGGATTACTTGAGTCCAGGAGTTTGAGATCAGCCTAGGCAACATAGAGAAACCTCAACTCTACAAAAAAATCAAAAAATTAGCTGGGCTTAGAAGTGCTTACCTGTAGCCCCAGCTACTTAGGAGGCTGAGGTGGGAGAATCCCTTGAGCCTAGGAGTTTGAGGTTACAGTGAGCTATGATCATGCCACTACACTCCAGCCTGGGTGACATTATAAGACCTTGTCTCTTCAATCATCATCATCATCATCATCATCACCGTCTTTACTCAAAGAAAATTTTTACTCCACTTATAAAGGTTTCCAGGAATTTTTCAAATATTCTGATTACATCCTAAATAAACAAAGATGTACTTCTCAATCTTCTCTCTATTTTTTTTTTTTTTTTTGAGACAGGGTCTTGGTTTATCACCCAGGCTCGAGTGCGAGTGCAGTGGTATGATCATAGCTCACTATAGCCTTGAACTCCTGGGCTCAAGTGATCCTTCCGCCTCAGCCTCTCAAGTGCTGGGATTACAGGCATGAGCTACCACTCCTGGTCTATCTTTTCTTATGTTGCATATGCACAGAACCATACATGCATATATACATACACATTACAGTCCCATCTTCTGGGCTGGGACATAGTTGTATCAGACATGGTTAGATACCATCTGGCCTATAGATCCCATAAAAAATGGCCGGGTGTGGTGGCTCACACCTGTAATCCCAGTACTTTGGGAGGCTGAGGCGAGAGGACTGCCTGAGTCCACAGGTTTGAGACTAGCCTGGGCAAAATGGTAAGACCTCGCCTCTACAATAAATCAAAAAATTAGGTGGGTGTGGTGGCGCACGTCAGTAGTTCCAGCTCCTTGGAAGGCTGAAGCAGAAGGATCACCTGAGCCCAGCAGACTGAGGCTGCAGTGACCATGAGCATGCCACTGCACTCCAGCCTGGGCTATAGAGTGAGACTCCAGCTCAAAAAAATATATATTAAAAACTAAAAAATAAAAGTCCATTAGCATGACAATGATACAATTAATATATTTATACTGGTTTTACAGCAGCTTAACCAGAGGTCTATAGGTCTATATAAATACACCCTAATGTTGAGCCCTAATATATATGCTGGATGCAAATGTTCTCAGTAAGTATCTGCTGCTTGGCAGAAGACTTACTGGGTAACTCTTACTGCCGAAATCTCTGAGGACACTTATTTCTTGCTCTTTGCCACCTTCATCTCCTACCAATTCAGTCTTCCTCACTCCACTTCTGTCACGCTAAATCTGCTGCTCCTGGAAGAAACCAAACAAGCTCTCACCTCATGGCCCTTTACACTTGACTTTCTTCCATCCTGGGATTCACTTCTCCATTTATTCACATGATCACTCCCTCCCTTCATTTGACCCATAGTCAAATGACACTCAGAGAGGCAGTCTGAAAAAATAGCACTCCATCCCATGATGCTCCATCCTACACTTACCCTGTTATGAAGTTCTTGAGAGTGTTTATCACCATTTGACCTTAGAGATTGGTTTTCTGTTTATGACAATCTACCCTTACCAGAAAGCAAACTCAGTGAGGGTAGTTTACCTGTTTTCACTCTCTCCTGTATCTCCAGTGCCTATAAGAATACCTCACAATAAGTACATGGTGAATGTTGATAGAAAAGGCAACAACTATTTTTTTTTTTTTGAGTTGGAGTCTCACTCTATCACCCAGACTGGAGTGCAGCGGCCGCTCCCGGTCACCGCAGCCTCGACCCGCTGGGCTCCGGCGATCCTTCCGCCTCAGCCTTCCAAGTAGCTGGAACTACAGGCGCGCGCTACCACGCCCGGCTGATTTTTTGATTTATTGTAGAGATGAGGTCCTCTGTGCAATCACTCCTCTTTCTATTCCACCCTCCTAGAAAAGATAATGACAGAAGTAATCAATGGAAATTCCAATTTTAAAAAAAGCCAGTGGCAGCATAAAAATTGGGAAGGGTGCCCACTGCATGCATAAGCTTTGAGGAATCCCTGTTATCTAGAATGCAGCCTTCAGAAGGAAGTTATCAAGCGCTGACTCAAAAATTTTTTTTTCCAGAAAGTGATGCAGAATAGAAGGGTCAGAGGAATATTTTATCAACACCTCCAAACTAGAAAGAGGCAAGAGTTGCTTGTCAGAATGGTTCTGAGAAAACAGGCAGAGCAAACCCATGATGGTAGGGACCACTAATGTTTTGGGCTGGCTTCTAAAAGCAGACTCTATTGTACAGAAAGTCTGTAGTGACAGGATGTTTGGCTGCACCAGCTTCTCAGTACTAAAAGAATAATTTTCTAAAGCAACTGGACATCCATTCATCCCCAGGGTCACAGGAAGTTGGACACAGCCAGGCCATGCGCTTGGAACAGAGGACTAGACAAACAGACTAAACTTATGCTCAGCAGGCTCGGCAAACTCAGAGGAGAAAACCTGAAGAGATGATGCTTCCTATCTAGATTGTCCTTGACCTCAAGCTCCTCACACCTTTGGTGATTCATGTCTGAACCGGCAATACTGTCTATGACACCAGACTTTGACCTTGAGACCAAAGAAGAGAATTCTAACAATAATCAAGCAAACCACAAGGGAACCCATCCAGACTATCCTGAGGGACACAGCAAGGCAGGCAGGACTGCGTGTAAATTAGAAAACAGTGGCCCTAGGGGCAGATGAAACCCCCACCTGCCATCACAGTTTTACATGAAGATCAAGGATCAATTTTCAGCCCCACTCACCTCTGAAGCCTACTGGGTGCCTTTGTACAGGGCAGCCCTGCTGGGAAGACCTGCCCTCTTTCTAAAATAAGTAAATAGGAAAAAGAAATACAAGATAGGGCCTATAAAGAATTCACTAGAGTAAAAGTAAGAGACAAATATCATCCACAAGGGATAGAATAAGAGCCTACCTTCACAGATTTATCATAGATGACTTTTTGCATTTTTATTATACAAGCAATTATGCATTGTAAAAAATAACAGTAGTAACTAGAAAATGCTGATAAGCAAAAAGGAAAAAAAACTATGGTCTTATCTGTGTGATAAACCACTTCAACATTTTCTCCATCATCTCTTGTATATTTGTTAGTTGACATTCTGCTGTAAAAATGAGCTTTCTATTTATTTATATTTCCTTATTTATATCATCACGAACTCTTATTTTTTTATCTTTGTGGGCTATAAAACTGCTATTTTTATTTTTCTGGTGTTCAAATCATGCAAGGTTTGGCTGTTACAAGCCCCTTCAGACAGGTCTTGTCCTCTTCATCCTTCGAGCACTTCCTGACCTTCTGGCACAGCAAGATGCTTCAAGCTCATCTGGTTCTTTCCCAGGCCCAGCCCTAGGATGAGCCATCTCTCCAAGGAGCCCTCCTGTTAACTTTCCCATGTATTTCTTCCCAGACCATTTTTTTTCTAGGAGTACTTCTAGGCTCCTGGCTTGAATTTAAAGAAGGTTCAGACATCTCTTAGCTTGTCCAAGCTAGACTAGCAGGTTCCCCTGAGAAATCTCTAGATGGAGAAGGCATCCAGAGAGGAGATGAAGCAGATAGGTGCACCCACGTCAGTGAGAAGCCCTCTCTCAGAACAGGGAGAGTGAACAGGAGTATGTTACCATTCTGTCACTCTTTTGGTCCAGGCCCCGTTAGGCTCTGGAGAACAAGAGATTATGAATAAAGCTTAACGAGCCTTTCCTCCAAAACATCATGCAGTTATAGAACATAATGGTCCAAGCAAAACAGACGGAGAGCCCTACTGACAGCCTGGAATAGTCTAGGAGGAAGATGCTAAGTCCCACTTCATGACCAACTTCAGTGGAGATTTGAAACTGTGGGGGCTTTGCTGATTTATGGTTACAGGTGACTGTGGTGGTGGCTACTGCTTGTTGGAAAGAACCACAGGTTCCGTTAGAGCGTCGAGGTTTGGACCACAAAAGAAGAGGCGAGCACAGCCTCAGCATCCTACAGAAGCTCACTGGCTGGGTTGCACCTATGACTCACACCCTGGGCACTTGTTATAATCCTAGGAAGATATTTGCAGAGGATGGAACTCTTGTCTGAACAAAAGGGAGCAAGAACTATTAAATATATATTATTTTGATTAATGTAACTACACGAACACCCATAGAACTGTAAGACTTAGGTAAACTTAGAAGACAGACTGAGGCATCCATTTTTAAAAATTCTACCTCTCCACCCCCCACCCTGCCAATCCCACCTACAGAGAAAAAATCATGAACACTTCCTTCTAGACCAGTGGTTCTCAACTAGGAGTGATTTTGCCTCCCAGGGAAGACATTTGACAATGTCACAGTGGGGGAATACTCTTGGCATCTAGTGGCTAGAAGCCAAGGACTTTGCTAAAATACACAGGAAAACCCCTCGAAACAAAGAATTATCTGGCCTGAAGTGTCAATAGTAACTCTGTTGAGAAACAGGTTCTAGATTCGTTAATCTCATTGGTTTGGAAAATGTGTTTATACATTAAAAACATTAATGCACTTTATTATATATGTTGTACATTTTTTCTAGTTTGTTTTTTGCACTTAATTATGTTTTCAAACCTATAGAAATATAACTTTTACATATTCAAATCTATCAATGCTCAGCTCATGTCAAAAAACATTATTTCTGTTTTTGATACATTTGGTTTTTTTACTAGTCCAAAAGTATATAAATATTCACCTATTTTTTGATACTTTCATAGTTTTGCCTTTTGCTTTTAGCCATTTGGAATTTATTTGGTGGCCAGATCTCTATTTTGTAGCGATCTCAATTTATTATTTTCTTCTTAAATAGTCAATTGTTCCAGCAACATATACTGGAAAAGCACTATTGTTTCTCTATGTTGTGCTATTTGAAAGAGCAAAATTATCATATTCTAAATCCAAATGTCTAGTTAGAACAGTTTCTGGGATTTCTATTCTGTTCTATTGATCTATATATTCTGGTGACAGGTTTATTGTACCTTTAATGGTGTAGATAATAATGTGTGAAGGTCAAAGAAAAATCACACTGAGATTTTGATTAAGAAGGTACTTTCTATGTTAATTTACAGAGAATTGATGCTTTTGCAATAGTGATTCTTTTTTTTTTAATCCAGAAGCACTGTATGTTTCTCCATTTTTTATGCCTCTTAGTATAGTTTAATAGCCTTTTTCAAATGCATTCTATATATTTCTCTTACATTTATTGCTAAATATTTTAAATTGTTGATGTTATTAAAATATTTTCCTCTCATATCTTGATAGGTTCTATTTCACAGAAAAGTTGTTGCATTCTTAAAACTTTATTTTATAACTGACCTTCTTGTCATTGTTGTCAACCAGTTTTCAAAAGATTTTCTGTTTACTTTCCAGAAACAGTATCAAATTATTATAATAGTGCCTTTTTCTTTCTTCTTGGTGCTCTGGGAATCATCCCCCATTTTAGCAATTAGAACATCTTTGAAATCCTGACTTAAGTCAAAAATTCAGAGACTAGACGTGTCCGGTAATATCTTAAGAATATTTAACAACTTTAGGATATCTGTTGTCATTATTTGCTATATTTTCTGAATATGAAAAATGCTATATTTCCAGAGTACTTTTAAAATTGAGGTAAAATGTACACCTATTGAAATTATGTAACCACATCCCAATCAAGATATAGAACACTTCCATAACTCCAAAAATTCCTTCTATGTAACTTCTCAATCTTCATTCGCCAATAGGCAACCACTGTTCTAATTTTCACCACTTCAGATGAATTTTGCATGCTGTAGAATTTCATATAAATGGAGTCAAACAATATGTCATCTTTGGTTTTAGCTTTTTAAAAAATATATACTGTTTTTGAGATTCAAACACATTGCTCTCACATATTAGTAGTTCATTCTTTTTTAGTGCCAAGTAGTGTTCTATTGCATAAATATGCCAAATTTGCATATTCATTCTTCTATTGGTGAACAGTGGGGTTGCTTATAATTTTTTATTATTATAAATATTGCTACAATAAATACTACTGTACAAGTCTTTAGGTAAACATGTTTTCATGTCTCTTGGGTAAATACCCAAGAACAGAATTCCTGGGTCATAGGGTAGGTATATAATTAACTTTATTTATTTATTTATTATTTATTATTTTTTTTGAGTTGGAGTCTCACTCTGTCGCCCAGACTGGAGTGCAGTGGCCGCTCCCAGCCACCACAGCCTCGACCTGCTGGGCTCCGGCGATCCTTCTGCCTCAGCCTTCCAAGTAGCTGGAACTACAGGTGTGCGCTACCACACCCAGTTAATTTTTGATTTATTGTAGAGATGAGGTCTCACCAAGTTGCCCAAGCGGGTCTCAAACCCGTGGGCTCAGGCAATTCACTCACCTCAGCCTCCCAAGGCGCGGGATTACAGGCTGAGCCACCCAGCCCGGCTAATTAACTTTATTTAAAAACTACAGTTACCCAAAGTCTTTGTACCAAGTTTTATAATATTTTATCTTGATACAATTTTAACTTACAGAAATGTTGCAAAAATGGTATAAAAATTTCATGCATGCTCTTTACTCAGGTTTATCAATAGGCTGCATTTTACCTCATTGCTTTTTCATTGTATCTATTACTATTATCCAATATTTGCCTATATTACCTATACATACATATATATGTTACTCTTTTTTAAACCATTAGTAAATTGGTAAGATTGGACTTTTACCCCTAAATAGTTTAGCATGTTACTCTTAAGAACAATCATTTACATTATTAGAGTGCATTGATCAAAACCAAGACATTTATTTTTTTTTAATGATGAAGCTCATTGAAAGCAAGTCTTGATGTTCATTTTATTTTTGTATTTATAATTTCCTTTATTTTAGTAGTTTTGGGGTACAAATTGTTTCTGGTTGCATGGCAACTTTGGATAGTGGTGACGAAGTCTGGGCTTTAAGTAAAATCATCACCCCCATTAGTGCACATTGTACCACACAGGAAATTTGTCCTCTTTTCCCCACCTCCCATCCTCCCTTTTCTGAGTCTCCAGTGTCCATTATACCATTCTCGACGCTTTTGCAGACCCCTAGCTTAGCTCCCACTTAGAAGCAACAACATGATATATATGAAAACCAAGAAATTTAATAATGATGTAACATCATTATCTAATACAGAGTTCACATGGTGATTTTATCAATTGTTCTGGTAATGTCCTCTATAGCTTTTTTCTTTATCAAATCCAGGAACCAATTCAAAATCACAAATTGCATTTACTTGTTATGTCTCCCATGTAAGTATTCTTCCATCCAGAACATTTTCTCGGTCTTTCATGAGTGACATGTTTTAAGAGCACAGGTCAATTATTTTGTAAATGTTTCTCAACTTGGGCTTGTCTGATGTTTTATCATGATTGGATTTGTATTATTTATTTTTGACAGGGATATAACAGGAATTATGTTGTGTCCTCATTGTTACGTTGTATCAGGATACACAATGTGACTTGTTCTGATAGTTATGTTGTTAACTGGTATCTTCCAAATTTTTTCAGTGTAAAGTTGCTAATTTTCCCTTTGTAATAAAAAAGAAACTTCTTTGTAAACATTCTTCTTTGTGTTCATTATTACATTTCCATCTATTACATTTTGCATCATTGATGATTTTCTGATTTCATCATTCCTTCTATATTTATTAGTTCTCATTTTATATCCAAGATACAGACATTTCCATCAGTCCAGGAAGTTTACCTGTGCCTCTTCCCAGCCAATCTCCTCTGCAGAGACAATTCTTTCTTTCATTGTTTTTACCATAGAGAGAGTTCTCCATTCATCTCTCTCTGTCTCTCTCTCTCTCTCTCTCTCTCTCCCTCTCTCTCTCTCTCTCAGAATGAACTCATGGATCCTTATTTAATTAAATGAGTTATAATGCTTTCTTACCTTTGTTTTGATGTTCAAATGACCACATTTTGGAAGTAGGGACTCCTTCAAGCTAGTCTCTATGTGCCTTTAACATGTCCCTAGGATATTTTGAGTACTTCATTACTTTTTGTCAAGATACTGTACTGCAGTCTCCTTATGAATTTTTCTTGTTCAGCTCTGAAACCAGCCTTTTATACAACTAACCCTGGTAAATTGTCATAGAGAATGAGAATTAGAAGCCAAAGTTTGGTGCTAGGTATGCCCATAGTTTCTAGTGTGTCATTTCTTCTATGTTCTTTCAGTGGACAGAGCTTGGGACTTTATACATACAATGTGTGTATGTTGTTTGTGTACATATTTCTATATGTCTCCATTGAAAGCCATGATATCATAACTGAATAAATGGAAGTATTTCCCATGTTTATGGATTGGAATATACAATATTATCTATACATGTTCAATCCAAATCAAAATCCTTCAACACATTTAAAATAGCTGCTTTAAAGTTCTTTGTTAACTGATTCCAACATTTGAGTGACTCTAAGGTTAATATTAGACATTATGGATGATATAAATATTTTGGTTTTTGTATCTTCCTCCATGAAGTGTTGGTTAATTTTCTGGCAAATTAACCAACTATTGTCAAATCACCTTATACTTCAGGAATCTTGGTGTTTCACTTTGCTAGAACAGGTCTCTGGAAGTCCTGAGTAATTTAATAAGTCCTTTAACTTTGACAGGCAACAAACTCCAAATTGGCTCTCCTGTAGTAGACAGTAGGATACATTTCTGGTGAGTTCTTTCATCCCTCCAGCTGTTGTCCTTCTGGGCTCCTTTGAGTCTTTCTTGTGGGTTTGCAATTTATGGTTGGCCAAGGCTAAAAGGGATTTCTGTAAGCTAATTTTGGGTCTTTCCTTAAGGTCTTCTCCTTTCTGTGATTTCCCTCCTTAAATATTAACCACTTTGGCAACACCAAACTTTATCTTTTGACACCTAAAGCTAATAATACTGCTTAAGATGCCACATGAACTGGGGAGTACCTCTAGGGAAATAATACCATCTAAAAATGGTTTCATCCACTGAGTGTGGGTCACTTATTACAAGAGTCCAATCTTACCCAGCTTCTTTCTTTCTTTTTCTTTTCTTTTCTTTTCTTTTTTTTTTTTTTTTTTGTCATTATTCAATGTCTCCAAATAATTGGGTTTTAAAATATTTTTTGTAGTTGAATTTATTTTTTAATATTATTTTACAGATGTGGGGTACAATTCAGGATTAGGTATACAAGTGGTTATTGTATAAGCAAAGTTTGAGCCTCCCTTTGGTCCCTACTTTGCCAGGTTTGAGTTCAAGTACCTTTATTGATGCTGTGTCCCCCCACTCCAACCCAAAAGACATTTTTTTTAACTTTTAAGTTTTTTGTTTTAAAATTGTGGGGTACAATTCGGGGTTAGATATACAAATATTCATTATGCAGGTACCCTTGTTGATGAGGTGTGTTCTCCCTTCCCCAAACAGATTCCCACTACTGCCAATTCCACTTCCTGCTCCCCCAACCCCTTGCATATGAATAGACAGTTTTTAACATTTTGTTTCAGAGTTTATCATTGTTATTTGTGGAAAGGAATCTAAAAAGTCATTTCTGCAAATACAACCAAAATTTGCCTCAAATATGACTTTTGACCAAATCTTATTGAAGAAAAACAAAAATCCTCTCTTGATAAAATACAGTTACTATTCTTCCTCTATCATTATCAAAACACAGATCATATAACAAACAACATAGGTATTATCGAGTTAGCTTAGAATACATGCACTACTGATAACTTTGTCCACAATTGAATCCAGAGACCTCATTCAAAGAGTCTTTATTTTGTGGTACCTCAAGATTCTGTGATAATAGCATTTTTAAAAAGTCTTCAACTGAATCTAGAATCTCTCAGTATCTTCGCATCATTGTTATTTCTAGAACAATGCAAAACAATAGTGATTATAATATATAGTTAGTGTTTGATATATTTCACCATGTAGAAGAATTCTTTTTAAAATCATATAACAAAATATAATTGGTCATCTAGTATTATGATTTTAATTTAGTGTTTGAGTCCAAATATTTTCTCCATAGTTTGTGTGTATTTACCTTCATAAACTCAACTTGTCTGTTGTTTTCTTCATTGGATTATCTTTGCCAGATTCTTCTATTTGTCTTCATAAAATGATGATGCTTATTTTCCTGTTCTCTGCAGGAGTTTAGATAGCAGAAAAATCATTCTTTCTTTGAAGAGTTGAAACATTGCACCTATGAAACTGTCTGTCTGGTTATTTTTATTATTAAGGAGTTAGCTCTATGATGAATTTTTCAAATTCTCAAGGTCATTGATCTATTCAAGTTTTCCTCTTCCTCATAAATAAATTTGAGCTCATGATAATTTCCTTGAAAATTATATGCTTCACCAAAATCAATGAATTAATTAGCATAGATTTCCATATGATAGTCTCATAATTTCATAATCCCTTTTGCATCTTGGATTATAGCCACTTTACTAGAGTCGTATATTTTTGTTTAATTTTAGTTTTTGTGTTGGAACTCAGAATATAGAATGGTTGTGTTCTTCCAATTCTTCAATTCATTTTGTGTGTTTGTTTGTTTGTTTTGTTTTTCAAAGATCCAGCTCTTGTATGTGTATACTCTAGTTTGTTTTCCAATTTATTAAAGTCAAGATTTATTAAAGTAGTTATTAATTCCTTGCTTCCTCTTTCATATACTGATTTGACTATGAATTATCTGAACTTCTTATATAGACTACTGATTTTAATTATTTTTTATATTATGATAAATATAGTTAATGCTTTAAATTTTTCAATGACTTCAGCTTTGGCAAATTTTGTCATAATTGTTCTGTTGTATTATATCCAAAATGGTTCTATTTGCACATTATAAATTCTATTAAATTATTATAGAAATGAAAATTGTTAACATGAATAGGTGCTAAATATATTTTTGTTAAGTAAAAATAGTAGGTTACAATCTAGCATCTACGAAATCACCCTATTTTATTCATTTATTCATTAATTCAACAAGTATTTACAGTTATCCAGTATGTGGTAAACCTGTTAAAAACACATTTTTTGTGGGTAAACACACATAGATATATATCTGAAACATGTAGAGATTGATGTGTAAGAAAAATTATATCGAATGTACTTACATATAACTAAGTAGATATACATAGAAAATGTACAGAAGAAAAAGAATAAGCCTAGACGTTGTTATGTGCATGTGATAGACTTGTTATTACTATTGTTTTCAATATTTCTTCTTTTGGTTATTTCTATTTGTCAATTTACTAAAATTAACACCTATTTTATTTTTAAATATTGTTGTTGATTTTTAAAATGTGACTCCTCTTTGACACAGTATTTATGTTTTAAAGAATTTTGCCTGATAAAATAATTCAGTATATATAAAAAATTTGAGAATAAAGTTGTTTAATGCAAGGTTATAAGTAAATAAAAAACGCACAATCTCTGTCCAACAATAGGGAATGGATACAATGAATCATGGAGTGTCCATATATTGAATTATGTACCCAAAAACATTGTTCCAAAACATACTTATGTGCCCTGATACATTTTCATAACAATATTTGCTCTTAAGTGAAGAAAGCTGTTAACAAAATTGATATGTGGAATGGTTATACTTAGAAATCAAACATATAATTAGGTAGCCATAAAAACATCTGGAATTTATACAACACAATTTTAACTGCTTATTTCTAAATTATAATACTATGGATTGCTTCTACTCCTTTATTGATGCTTACTTTTGCTTTTTACAATAAACTTGCATTCATTGTATTTTTTTTTTTAAAGAACTGCAAAATATAAAAAAAGTAGTGACAAAAATTAGAGGGCTGTTGGCAATTAACTTTTGAAAGAATGTTTCTCATTTTACCTTTATTTGGGAGAATTAAAAAAAAATTTTTTTTTCTGGAAACTCTAATAAAATTAAGGTAAAATAGCAATAAGTTAAATAGGGAGACTATGGAATTTTTATTGCAAGTTTCTAAAATGTAGAGTGTGTACAGATGTATGTGAGAGACCTGTCTTATTGATGGATTCGGAGAGTTTTAACATAGAAGACAACAGATACTAGTAGTATCAGTGAATGCAGAAGAAATGCATCCTCACAAGACCAAATACCTGGAGTCTTGCTACTGACTAATCCACAGATGCAAACTCAATTCGTTTCTTGTTAACCATCACATCTTCATTCAGAGCTGAACTATAGAACCACTGATAGGGAAACAACAGTAATTAGTGGATCTACATGTACACCAGTCTTGATGAAAATTATGGTTTTGATAAAGTTACTGTAGAATTATGGGGATATTATAGTTCCTCGAGCCCTTAAATTGTTAATTATTTTAGAAAGTTATTTGGCAAAATGCATCAAATTGTATCACTGGTAAAGGAAATATGATATTTATACACCATGGAATACTATGTAGTTATAAAAAAGAATTAAATCATGAATGGAGCTGAATGTCATCATTCTAAGTGAACTGACTCCGAAAACCAAACACCACATGTTTTCACTCACATATAGGAGCTAAATTGTAACAAAGATGGAAATAATAGACACTGGGGAAACCAGCAAGGAGGGAGGTGGGAAGAGGGACTAGGGTTCAGAATTTACCTATGCCATACATCGTTCACCATCTGAGGAATGAGCCACCTGAGACCCAACTCCCAACACTCTATAATATGTCCATGTAATGAACATGCATGTGTACTCCCTGAATCGAAAATAAAAAAGAAGCAATATCTATCCAAGCAAATTAACGATCAAAAATATTATAATCAAAAGTTTATCAAACTATTTACAAAGAAAAATAATGGAAACTGCCTACAAATCTCATCATTGGGATAAGAATTGGTTAAGTCACTATGTGTCTGCTCACTGGATTATTAACTGACTTTTAAGTGAGCTGTGCGCAGAGTTTGTAATGGGGGCAAATGCCAAAACTATAAATTAAAAGAAAAAGTTGGGTACAAAATTTTATGTGAAATAGAGTTTGTAATAAGAGATAAATGCCAAAAATACAAAATAAAAGGGAAAAACTGGATACAAAATTATATGTGTAATATGACTGCAAAACAAAATATGCAGTAATAGAACAATATAGAAATAAGGTTAAAACATAACAACATTATATCGACTGGTTTCTGTAGGTTGTAAAGATGTAAGTGATTTCTCATGTTTTTCTGCATAATTTTGTCTTTAAAAATGTTTTCATGATGAACATGTACTATTTTATAAAAAAGATAAACAGTAAAATTTATATCTTTAAAGATATTTCTGGAATGTTTGAAGGTTTTATTATGAGTTTCAGAGAGCCATTGTCTTTGCATAAAATTGTGAGATTGTAGGAGATTGAATCTACGATTTATATTTTATTTTCGATTTTCTCATTGGCCAAAAGTATATTCCTGCAAATTTTCAAATACGTGCCCTAAATATTTTGGGAGTTGAAGGTGGATTTGAAGAAATAAGTAGTATCTTGCACAATGATACAAAGTACGTAAGTCTCTATCACCTTGAACTAGCAGTGAGTGAAGATGTGACCAAACCCTTCAAAAGCAAGTCTCTTTTAGTCCTCTGCTATTCTCACTCCCCAGCTAATTGCAGTGAAAGGGTTGCTTAAGGGTCACCTGTTTTCTGATCTTACTTTTAAGTTGCTGATTTCTCCAAATAAGCCACCCACGTTGTCTGATGAGCGGTGCATCAGGCAGAGTTGAACACTGCCCTGGGGTAGGAACACTGGGATGCCAATCCCAACTCTGCAATCTTCCAGCTCCGTGATTTTGCTAGTCCTTTGATAACCCTTTCATATCCTAATTGCTAAATAGGTTGATATCCTAATTGCTAAAACAGAGATAACAACAACAATAATAGTACTTATTCACAGGCTCAATGTGGGGATTAAATGAGGCAATGCATGTCACATTAAATGTTAAATCAGTGTTTAGTATTAATATATCCCCTTTGGATAACTTGGTAAGAGTCTTAATAATTCCCAATTGTAGTTTTATCTTAAAAAGCCAATATCTGTCTGGGGATGGGTGGACACCCCTTATCAACAAGTGTGCCTGAACGATGCATATTTGTATACCTAACACTTAACTGTACCCCACAATTTTAAAATAAAAAATATGTTTAAAAAAAAAGCACTGATGACTTTTAAATAAAGTCTCCTTTCTTGGCCTCAAGATCTTTGTACTTTCATTTTGTTACTTGTACTTCTTACTGGCACTGTTTATTTTGGAAACTCTACCACATTTTGAAAAAAACTTGTTTGAGGCCTTGAAACAATACTTTTTGATATTTTGTGCCTTCATAAGTTAACACTTATTTGCTCATAAGGTTAGTACATACTTTGAGTGTATTTCCTCTCTTGTAAAATGGTGAGTTAGTGACGGTAGGTGCTTGTGTTTTTTCCACAACAGCAGTTTTCAAACCTTAATGAACACAGGGATCACTAGAGGATCCATGTTAGAAAATGCAGATTCTGATTCAGGAGCAGGATGAGGCCTGAGATGCCGCATGTCTAATAAGCTCTCAGGTAATGCCAATGATGCTTGCTGGTCTTTGGACCACACTGAGTAGCAGGGATCTATACTAGTGCTTTCAATTCATATATTTGACTGGGCAGCTGTAATGATCCTCCCTATGATATAAAACGTTACCTCAAACAAGATACTTAACCCTTCTTGCTTCATTTTACTAAATTAAAAAGTTAAGATAACACCTACCTTCTAAGAATGTTAAAAGAATTCACTGCATCAATAGTTGATGCATTTGAAGTTTCTGGCAACATTACCAGGCACGCTGAGTATTAAGTATAAATGGTACTTCTCTTTCCTTCTCTATTAGAGACTGAGACAGAGTCTTTGTCTTAGACAATGACCTGCTAAGCATCACCTTCATATTATCTAATAGTACAAAACATTATGTATTTGCGATTAAGAGAAGATATATAGAGAGATACATAAGATATTTAGATGATGGAAGCCAAGTTGATGAAAATAGCTTACGTTTGTCAAATAATGACTTTGGACCAGGTTTGTCTGCCTCAGGTTTCCTCACTCTTAACCCCTGCCTCCCTTGGCTCTTTAAAAAAAAATAATTAAATGCATTACCACATGTAATCCCCACAATGACCCTGTGAATAAGTGCTATTATTGTTATTATCTCTGTTTTAGCAATTAAGATACTGTAAACTTTTTCAAGCTTTTGCAATCACATTATTTGGAAGAGAAATGTTTGTATTTGGGCTCTACCCCATAGTTCTATTTCAGCCCTCAAAAGACAAATAGAAGACCTGTAAGATTTCATCTTGAAAGGATTTTTAAAAATCCAACAATAAGAAAAAATGTAAACGTTGATGGGTTATAAGTGCCCTTTTAGATTTGATCAGTGCTTTGTAGCTATAAGTCATCTTAACAGAAAAAACAAAATCTAGATGAAAATAAAATTCTTTCAATCAGCAAAGCTGATGCAGTATTGTGAGCTTATGGTGTTCAGGGAAAAATAAGAAGTGACTGCCTTCCTTTTGTGGTTTTAACATTTCCTATTTCATAACGCTGGTATAAGGATTAAATAAGATAATTCTAGCTATTGTTATGACTACAAAATAAAGCTATTCTTTCCACTGAGATCAGTTATAGTAGGACTTGTTCCTCCATTAAAGTATATTTGATGTAGTGTGTTTTTTAAAGCACAGTGCACAAGTAGAGATACGGTGGAATTAAAGAGAGATTTGCCCATGGGCCTCTCCCTTTATATTACATAATGAAAACTTGAATTTCACATTTCCAGCCACGTAATGATGACTTTAGCATAAAGGGTTCACCAGGTAGGAGATGGCCTCTTGTGCTTCGAGGCAGCATTCTCATGGAAAATTAAAAACAAGTGCTTATTTTTAACCATGAAAAATGCAATCATTCTTGTGCTCAAATATGCTTTACATTACCTAGGAGAAAGTTTATGGGCACCAAGTCTGTTGTGTAACTGGGGAAACCATTGTGTGCTATAAAAACACACTAATGCAAAAACCAGCTCACTGAGCTACGGGATGATGGAAGAAACAGGTAGCAGGGCAGAGGAGAACTCTTCCGGAGGTTGTACAGGAAACTGAAGCCGGGGAAGCTGCCTGGTGCCGCAGGGTTAGAATAAAGACATCGTTTAGTCACTTGGGAAAATAAATTCAAAGTCAGAGAAATGATTACATTAACAGTGAGGAAGAATATTTTGCCTGTTTGGATGCAAATATTTCTTTCCTATTTGAAACAGCCAAGTACCACTGAGATCTCATATTTTGTTCTCTACAGTGCCTCTCTTGGGGGCCAGTCCCAAATTCCTAAACCAAGACCAAGAGAGTGGAGGAAATGCTCACAGTGATTCTTGGAGGGATGGTAGAAGTAGGCATTGTGAAAGTAGGTTAACTATAGCAAAACTTGATTAAGTGATCAAAGGAAACCAGATTGGAATTGACTGAGGATGGATCTCTTTTGCTGTTGTTGTTGTTTGTTTGTTCGGGTAGGTGTCTTGCTCTGTCACCTAGGCTGGAGTGCAGTGGCATGATCTTGGCTGCCACAGCCTCAACCTCCTTGGCTCATGCCATCCTTCCTCCTCAGCTTTCAAAGAAGCTGGGACTGCAGGCACATGTCACCACATCCAGCTAACTTTTTGATTTATCGTAGAGAAAAAGTTTCCCCATGTTGCCCAAGCTGGTCTCAGTCTCCTGGGCTCAGGTGATCCTCTCGCCTCGGTCTCCCAAAGTGCAGGGATTATTGGCATGAGCAATGGCGCCTGGCAGAGGAAGGAACTCTTGATATGCAGAATTACTAAATTGATCTCCTGGATCTCAGAGTCTTACACTTGAAGCTCTCAAAGATTATATTATATTCTAAATACAAAAGTATTACCAGTAAACATTATAATAATTAAACTAAGATCATCAATGCTAGAATGATTCAGGACACTTTGGGGGCAGGAAGCCTTAGCATATAAGCCACAAATATTTTTCTCTTCCTGGTATAAGGGTAGACTGAAACGGTCTAGCTTATTTCCCTTGTGAATACCACTCTGCAAAGCTAGGCTCCCAGGACAACCTTGCCCTTATGCAAACAGCTACTTCCAAGACAAGACGCTGCTGGGGTCTCTATGACCTTCTCCTTCTTGTCTTTGTGAAAAGTCTCCATCTTGTTTCTCTCCTTCCAGAGGCCATGTCCTTTTCTCATTCATCGTCAATATGTTTTATTAACCATATGCTCCGCTGCCTCCAGGCAATACAGAGAAGGGGAAATCCAAAATCTCATTAGTGGGCAGGGAAATGCAATAAAATAAACCTGAAGAAACTCGAAAGAAGGAACTACTGAGCTAAAAACTGAAATTAATGAAAAAGATGCCCCCTCCTCAGAAATGATTCAATCAGCAAAATCAAAAGTCTGTTCTTTGAAATGCCTAATAAAACAGACAAACCCTAGGCAAATTGGATCAAGAAGGGTTAGACACAAAAATAACATTAAAAAACAAAAAAATCCTGACACATGGATAAATGACATGTTTGAAAATTATAAGAAGATAGTATGAAAAACTGTATAACAAGAACTTTGAAAATATAGTTGAAATAGACATTTTTTTTCTCCCTAGGAAATATAAAAGCAAAATTGGCCCAAATTTCCTCGATGTAGGGCCTAGAATTAACCACTATGTTTATAATTCCAACTCTTCCCTTCTAGAGCTCATCCTGTCTGCAGCAAAACTTTGCCAAACACCTTCCTGGGTGGGCTGCACCACTTAAATCTCTTTTCTCATTGTGGCATCATTAGTATAAACAGGGCATCAATAAGATGTCTGGAGAAGGGAGGTGCATAAGCCATTCAGCATCATTTGCCCCTTCTGCACAATCCCCTCAAGTTCCTCACCTATTCTTTAATCTCCAACAACGGAAACGCTTTGCATCGGTTCCCTATTGTCTGTTTCCCCACAAGGTGTCAGTGATCCATACAGGGTTCCCTGAATTCTCAGAGTTGATAGATTTCAATTTCTTCCACACCTATTCATGAGCACTAATATATTTCTCATCTCTAAAATAAGGTTTTCCACAGCAGATCAATACTTTTAACACAACCTATATGCATATAGAAACATGACTGGAAGGACGTACAGCAAAATGCTACTACTCAGTATAGTAGGATTAGAGCTTTGTTTTTTCTTTGTGGGGTTTTTTTGTATGTGTGTGTGCTTTTCAGTTTTCTATCTGGAGTCCCCCTTCTAGAGGAAACCATTCTTACAAGTTTCGTGTGTATCTGAAAATATAACTACCTTACTTTGAATTTAAATATTTCTCTCTCTCTTTTGCTCTGTGTGTGTATAGTACATATATATATAGATAGATATGCAACTATCTGTATAGTACATATATGTACAGACAGATAGATAGATATGCAATGATATATAGAGATATACAAAGCACAAAGATATGTTTGTATTTTGTATGTGAGAGGTTGACTTTATAACTACACTTTGTTTCATTATACTTCTAAGAATTGTATTTTAAAAGTTGTATTGTGTATTCTTATTTTTGTTATAAGAATTGTATTTTTTTCACTTAACAATGTTTTGAAGACCTTTCCATGTTGGCACCTGTAGACCTGTCTTCATTTTTTGTAAGTATTGCGTGGTCTGGATGTACCATGGTACACTTAATCCAATGCTGGTGTTAGTTTCCAGTCTTGCCTGTAACCAACACTGCTACAGGGAACATGCTTGTTCTTTCACATAGGGCACAAACAAGTGTATCCTTATGTCAAAAACTAAGACATGAAAATGCTGAGTCAGACATGTATGTGTGTGTGTGTGTGTGTGTGTGTGTGCGTGTGTGTGTATACACACACACATATATAGTATTATTCTAATAGATATCACCAAAATTGTACAGTGAATAGCTACAAAATTTACATTATAAAAGTAATGAATAAATATCAATTTCTTTACATCATCATCAATATTGGATATGATAAAAGTTTGTTACTCTAATCAGTGAAAAATTACATTTCTTTGATTTATTTTGCATTCCTTCATTATTGGTGAGGTTGAGTACCTTTTCATTTATTTAATAGACATTTGTATTTGATTTTATAGGAATAGGACTACCTGGTCATGACTTTTGTGTCTTTACCATTAGTATTATTTGTTCTAGATATGAATTTTTCTTTGCTGAATTGAGCCCTTTCATAATCCATTCAGTAAGGACTTGTGGATGGTTAACTTTGTAATTCTGTGCTATGTCTCAAGTGCTCTTTATTTGGATCTTATACATGTGGGATGTACTTCCTGGTCGATGCCTTTGGGTACAAGGGCTCCCCATTTCCCGTAGAGTTGCCAGCTGGGCGGTATATTATCTTTTCTCTCAGCTGGCAGCACCCCTGTGGTGTGATGCCAGGTCCAAGATGATGAAAAGCACAGGAGACGGACAACCTAGCCTGCTGTCGATGGTGTCCCAGATAGGCACCTGGATGACTGCGCCGGACCATCTCCCTCCCTGCTCCTCCGATAAGTGCACCCAGGCTCGCAGCGTCTCCAAAGCCATTCCTGTCTTTCTTAACAGTGTTCTCTGCACGCATTTGAGTCCGCCTGAGCCCATATGCTTGCACCCTGGCAGGAATCCTTTTAGTCTCTTATCCACCACAGAAACCTCGTCTTATTTTCCAGCAAATGCATGAGTGATTTAGTTTGTTTGTACATATTTTTTCACATATTCTTGGGAACATTGGATGTTCAGCATGCGTTTATTCTGGCCGCCATCTTGAATTGGAAGTCCTTTGTGATTTCAAAATGTTACTAAAAGAAAGCAAGCACAGGAAGACATATCAATTCTAAATCTTCATTGTATCTCTTAAAAATAAAGCTATTTCATCTAACTGGTGTATATATACTTAACCAGCTACAGCAATGTGCTTGGCCTCGTGCTCAGTGCTGAGGCAGAGGATTAACTCCAACCCGCTCTGGCTCTACGGAAGTTGTGAGCCTAAGTAAGAACAGGAAGAAATAGGAATCAATTAAACATGCTTAGAATACATTACATCGGGGGTATCACCCGGAAAAAGGTTCTGCCAACAACTCTCATCTAATTAGTAATTATAATCAGGTATCTTCCATAATAATAACTAGAGCTATATATTATAATGAGCAAATTCATATTCATCATTTCATTTATTCTGCAAAACAACCCTGTAAGGTGAGAACTATTTTTATCCCACTTTGCATATGGGAACTATTTTAATACTCTAAGCACACGGTATTTATCCCTTCCTGTGTACAATAAGCCTCAAGAAAAGCACAGTTGGCTGTCTTTTTCCAATGGTCATTTTCCCCAGGAGAACTGGAGGAGCAAACCAGGTGTGGACCCTCCTCCCAAATCTATTGATAAGAGCTAAGGTCTACATTTGCTACCTATATCATTGCTATCCTAAGTATTTTGTATGCATCCAATCACTGAATCCTGATAAAAACCCCACGAAGGAGGTGCTATTATGATCCCTCATTTTGCCAAGGCTCAGAACAGTTAAAGTGCTCATCAAAGGTAATAAAGCTACAAGTGGAGGGGTCAGGATTTGAACCCAGACAGTCTGGGTGCAGAACTCACACTTGAATCCGTGGGTAGGCGAATTATGGCCGTTTTTATACAGCCCCAAGCTGAGAGTGGTTTTATATTTTTACAAGCTTTTAAAAACAAACACAAAAGCATAATTTGTGATAAAGGCTATGTATGGCCCCATATCCTAAAATATTTACTATCTGGACCTTTATAGAAAAAAAGTTCTGATCTCTGCTCTAAACTACTACCCTGTACAGACTGGCGAACAAGTACAGGGCTAACTTCTAATACCCTTCTATCTGAAGCACATTCCAGAGGCATGTTTGATTCTGATAGTAGTGGCAGGAGGTGATGAACATTTTTGCATAAAAATCCTAGTAACAGATGAGACTTGGGTATAGATTATTGGTTATACTAGGGTATAGAACCTACACATTCCTTTATGTCTTTGAATCTTAGGCTCAAATAACTGTTTTCATTTGCTTGGGATTTCTATGAATACTCAGACCTGTTTGATTTTCAGGTAGCATCTCCACTCCTAGAATTATCAGGAGGTTTTGGAGTACAGAGCAGGGCTGGTTTAATATTCATCACTCCTAGTTACATGGAGACCCTCCAGAGCTTATTGCAGAAGAAGTGTCATGGCAGAAAGAATTAAAGTGATGAGCTTTAAGTGTTGTGATCCTTGAGAAGGCCCTTCACTCGCTCAGCTGGGCTCTTCATCTGAGTAATGGGTGGGTGAAGGGCAAGGCCAAAGGAAACCTAAGGGAGCTCATCCATACTTCGCTCTCCCTCCAACCCTGTAAGTCTTTCCTCTCCCTTTTCCTAGAATGAGGTCCATCTCCAAAGCATTGCAACCTTTGAAAGCCAGTGGAATCTTCGGATCACTCGAAAGTCCCCTACCAGACGCTACATGCAAAATTTGGCATATATAAGCACGAATAATTGTTGCCAGATTCTTAAATATATTCTTATATATACATTATTCTTAAATCTATTTCCAAGAAGGTTAAGAGCCTTGAACTGTGCTAGGAGAGTGGGCCCATGGCCTTACATTCATTTCACTTGAACGAGAAGATAGTTGGTCAGCTCGGTTTCTAGATTTGGGTATTCTGATTCCTTTCCCCGTAGTTTCTTGTCTTGCATGAACAAAGGGCAAGAGGCCTTTCAGCTGTGTAACAGAATGCCTGTGGATTACCAGAGTGTTCCAGAAGCTAAACATTCTACTGAGGATCCTGCAGGGAAAGCAGAAGAGGAATTTGCATTTGCGAGGGACTTCTCTGTGTCACAAGCCAAAGCTCCTAGGAGAAAAGGAATCTATCCCCACAGGACAAAAGAAGAAACTGAAGTGTGGTATACTTAAATTAATTATTCAGTACTTTAAAATAAACATGAATAAATAGATAAATAAAGTCAGATTTTTTTTTAAAAAAGTCTTCAATACTGAAACTCTGATCTTTCTGTCTCTAAACCCACAACTTAAAAAAAATTAAGCTCTTGCATTTTCTCAGATTATACATTTATTTTAGAGTAAATTAAACAGGAATCCCACTGTTATCTTACAGCATGTTTCCTTCCAGTATATATAATGTATATATGATATACACATATATTTCCAAAGTTGTGATTACATTATAGGTACAATTTTCTATTTTCTTTTGTTTCACTTAACATAAGTATTTAACATTTATTGCAGACATCTTTCAGTGATTATATTAAATTCGAAGGCAATAATTTCTAGCATCATTTACTAATCCATTGAGTTACCATTGCAGATGAAAGTTATTTACAGCATTGTATAGTTTTTAATAAGGCTTCAATGAATGTTTTTAAGCATAAAGTTTGTAGGATTATTTTCTCATGCTGGAATCCTAGAAATAGATGTAGGATGTAGACCTTTTCAAAAATTTTTGCTTCTCTTGTTAAAATATTTCTCAGTAAACTTAAGTTCATTTACAGTTTCATTCATAGGAATTTGCCTGTTTCATGTTTCATGCATGTTTTTAAAAAAATTTGATTAAAAGAAAACAAAATGAGTTGGGCTCGGTTGTTCAGCCTATAATCCCGCACTTTGGGAGGCTGAGGTGAGTGGATTGCCTGAGGCTGCGGGTTCGAGACCTGCCTGGGCAACTTGGAGAGACCTCATCTCTACAATAAATCAAAAATTAGCCGGGTGTGGTAGTGCACGCCTGTAGTTCCAGCTACTTGGACGGCTGAGGCGGGAGGATCGCCGGAGCCCAGCAGGTCGAGGCTGCGGTGGCCAGGAGTGTGCCACTGCACTCCAGTCTGGGCAACCGAATGAGACTCCAACTCAAAAAAAAATGGTATTTTGCTAGAGAAGGCAGCATGGTAGAGTGTAAGGAGTGTGTGCTTTGGAGTCAGAGAGCTCAATGTGAAGCTAACCCTGGTACTTGGTGGGCATGTGACCTTATTCAAGTCATTTAACCTTTTCCCATGCCTCAGTTTCCTCACTACTGAAATTGGGAAAATGACACCTGCTTTGCAGGGTTATTGTGAAAATTAGAGCTCACATATTAAGTGGGTATTCAGTAAGAATAGACATTACCATTTCACTTGACCTTCTGATCTCCATCACTTAGTCATTTGTGTCCACTCTGCTTTGAATTGTTTTCACATATCCATACCCCTCCTTGACTGTAGGTTCTTTGTGTTGAATTTATCAATTCTTGTTTAAAATGTTGGAAATATTACCTCTATAGGCCATTTCCATAGAATCCAACCAGGCAGCAGTTCCTAGAAGACGGATAGCTACGAGGTGCTGAGGCAGAAGTCAAGTCATTCCAGAGTGGCCTGGGCAGCCTCAAGCATAGCCCAGAGCCCACGCAAGACACAGAGCCCAATTAAGACAGAGGGACATGGTGAACCATTGGGGTATAGGAGGAAAATATTAGAACCCTAATTTTTCCTTACTTTTTCATCCAAGGAAATTAAAAACTAAGCTAGAGATCATTTAAGTACAGATCCTGGCATCCTGAGTTGGTCCATGCTGAACAGTCATGTATGAGAAGAATCCTGAAAGGAGGAGCATGCTGAGCAGGGCAGTTGCACATTGCATGGCGCTCTGTGTACAGTTTACACATCCCTCTGCTGAGTGAGTTTACGAATTATAGTGTCTTAAGTAGTGCATATCCACACATACACACACAGGATAAGGCCAGGATTATGTGCAGGATTATGCAAGTGTATAAGCATATAAATGATCTTATAAAAAAGACTATATGTCTACAGAAATATATACATATACATAAAGTATCATGGATATGTAGACATATAAAATTACTGTCCAAAATGTTACATATCATTACATATGTAATTTTGATTACATATGATTATAAATATGCATAGAGATATGATTTATGTGTATATATATATGATTTTGTAAGTCTGTGTGTACATGAGTAGATACATAAAATATATGCATCTGGATAGATAAAGAGATGCTTTGCATATGTGATAAAGGATGTTTTCTAAGAAAAAGTTTATGAATATAGTTATGTATATGTGTATGTAAAGGCTCATATGTGTGCCTGTGTATGTAAGGCTCATATATGTGCCTGTGTATATGTCTAAAATGAATTTTGTAACCACAAAGAGGTTCTTTGGTTGCCTTGCAGTAATATACTTGGAGAGTTTTCACAATTAAAGATGCATACACATCTTATTTTTAAGTAGAAGAATATCACAAATTTGCTAATGTTTTCTTTGCCAATAAGTGACTCTAAGAACATCTCCCAGTAGATATTATAAAGACACACACACACACACACACACACACACACACTTAATCTGTTCCTTTAAAGTGGAAATAAGGTTTTAATAGCAAATGAGAAGGTAACTACTTTTTGGAAGAAACATATAATGGAGAGATTTCAAGACATGACATTTGGAAGGATTTCATTATTATGCAATTTTGTTCCTAAATATAAGAATGCTACCCATTACAACACTCAGATCTGCAAAGCTTAAAAACATAGACATGAAATTTTCTCAGTTTAAATACTAAACAAAGTGTTTCAGTGGGCTTTGAACCCTTTTGTTAAAAATATGAAAACATACCATTGTGTGACTGGCTTGCGAGAGCAACTGATTACCAATAGAAAAGATGGAAATATACTAGTCAAATTTAACAAAATACCTGTATGATTGGTGAATTATATTAAAAAGGGACAACCTCATTTGATAAGTTTAGCCAAAAATATGCTGCTTCTTTTTGGATCTATGAATTTTGTGAAGTAGCTCTTCAGTTCTGAGAGGTATTATAGCAAAATATCAGAATAAACTAAGCTTAGAACCATATCTTTGAATAACTGAATCAAAAATATTAACCAATACCTTCAAAAATGATGCATCATTATTAATATTTAATAATGCCATCAATACTATTTAGTGAGCAAAACACATTGTATAATTAAAAATAATTTTAATAATTTATTTCATTTCTTTTTTAACCTTTAAATTTTCCTGCTTAATGTATAATTGACATTTATTAGTAATATATAAAATTTATAAGCACAAACTTAGATATAAGTAATGCTTGGGGTCAAGATCAAGGAGGTGTTTGGGAATCACTACTTCCTTAAGCAGAGGGAGTCAGGAAGGGGAGAGTCCTTTCCTAAGTATGCATTGTGGTAACTTACTCATGTAACTTCAGTTACATGGGCCTTTACACATCATTGTACACAGCAAAATGAAGGGAGGACCAGACACTCTGTGCTTCCTCTTATGCTTATCCAGGCCTTGATAAGTCAAGACCGTGACTTGACTTTTGGCCTGAATTTTTAGTGAAGATGCAGACTTTAAAGAGTCCAATGATTATTGGTATGAAAATAAAAATGGGCCGGGCTCAGTGGCTTAGCCTGTAATCCCACACTTTGGGAGGCCGAGGTGAATGAATTGCCTGAGCCCGCGGGTTCAAGACCCGCCTGGACAACTTGGTGAGACCTCATTTCCACAATAAATCAAAAAAATTACCCGGGCTTGGTAGCGCACGCCTGTAGTTCTGGCTACTTGGAAGGCTGAGGCGGAAGGATCGCCGGAGCCCAGCAGGTCGAGGCTGTGGTGGCCAGGAGAGGCCACTGCACTCCAGTCTGGGTGACAGAGTGAGACTCCAACTCAAAAAAAAAAAAGAAAAGAAAAATGCATTAATAATAGGATTGTGCTGGCAACAAATGTTTTACAACTGCTTTCAAAACAAAAGCTCTGATTTGTAGTATTTGCTAAATTCTATGGCATAAATAATTCTACCATGGACAATTGCAAGCTACCAGCATGGTATCAACTAAATGCTGAAGTTGGAAGAGATGCACACAGTCAGCTCTTGCAAGACAGGATGAGCTGGTTTCACCAGGTAATACTTTTAAAAAAATCCAATTTTGAGATAAAGGACACTGTTTTGATGACAGAATGTCTCTCTCTCTCTCTCCCTCTCTCTCTTTCTCCCTCTCTTTCTCCCTTTCTCTCTCTCTCTCTCTCTCTCTCTCTCTCTCTCTCTCTCTGTATCCTCCACCTCAAAACCATGTTACTGCATCAAATATTAGAGGGAAATATGGATTTGGAGTCAGAAAACCTAAGATTGTGTCCCAAGTCACTTATTAGTTCTAAGATCTTGGATCAATCATTGCGCTATCTGGGCCTCAATTTTTTCATCTGTAAAATAACCATAACATCCACCATCCAGGACTTTCACGAAAATCAAATGCAATTAGATGTGCATGTGCTGTACACATTTAAGAATGAACTTCTCATGCTTTCCCTCTCCACCAGGTCAATGCTTCTCAAAGTTAAACTCTGTAGCCTTGCCAGGGAACTAAATATTCAATTACATGAATTGTGCATTGGAAACTAGGAAACTGTAAATGATGGGTCACTAGCAAAGGAATGTCATGCCCAGTGCCTCCCGCAATTAGGGTTTCCAGGACATTTTATTTTTCCTGATTTCTCTAATCATCTGCAGTTCTTCTATAATTAACTGCCTACCGTTTTTGAATGAGTGGAAAACTATTTGCTGAAGGCAAAGACTTGATAATATTCACACAAATATGTATGCTTCTCTGGCATATGCTGTTCTTAAAATCAGCTGCTATTTTTGTATATATCCTATATACCAAACCCCTGCAGGAATATTCTAAAGAGTCGCCTACTCACTGTCTGTCGATTACCTTGTAGAACGTGTATTATTAATGGCAGCAATTGCTTTCTGACCTCCTTGCCATGATCCATTTCCATCCATTAAGGCATTACATTATCCACTTTAGCAAAACATGAATCATAAATGAAATATTGATTTAAAAAATAATAAACTACTTTACATTTTAAAATTCCTATAAAACAATACTTCTAAACTAAGACAAATTTTATACAATTCAAAAGGCACAATGCAGTTCAAACGATTATATAGTGATCAAATAAATATAGTCATGTTGAATTTCTTTTTATGATGACTTTGTTTTTAAGATCTCAAGATCGTGTGCTCTTTGGATTTATCATTACTTTATTGCCTCCATTTGGATAAGTTTAGATCTTTTGCTAAAACAAATAAATATGTGTTTTAAAAACCACAAACTCTCTTTCTTAGTGCTCAGTGGAAAATTTAGGTCTCTGTTTCAGAAACAAAAATGAAGACCACTAAGCAGGGATTGGGATTCTAGGGTAACATACTATTACCAATTATGATGTAGCATTTTTTTTCAGTAATATTCATTTTCTTTACAGTATAATAAAATGAATTTGATCTTCTGTGACAAGTGATACTTCACAAGCTTCATAGATCCAAAAGAAATCGGTGTAATTTTTGCTAAACTTACCAAACTGAGTTGTTCCTTTTCAGTACCATTCACTAATTAAACACAGATTCTGTTAAATTTGGCTAGTATATTTCTGTCTTTTCTGTTGGTAATAAGTTGCTCTTGCAAACTAGTCAGACAAGTGACAATGGAGGCACTAGATATGGAAGTATAAACTTGTTTCTCTAAATGGAGTAATGTGAGAAAAGTAGTTAAATCCATTATGATAAATGATCATCTCTTTTGGACAAGACTTCACCCCCATCATCTGGAAAGGATTATGGTTTACGCAAAGAGGATAAACATAAAGTCCAGTGCTGAGAAGTTGCATCTCTGAAATGAACATGAGATTGCAAGAATGCTAATTAAAAGGATGGGGTGGTGAATTCTGCTAAGTTCTGATCTCACTTTCAAACATGTTGAGATCTTTAAATACCTGAAAAAACTATTCCCTCAAGGTGGAACACTCTTACAGAGAAAACAGATCAATCTATATCTATACATTCATCTATATTTATATTCCACCACATATGAAAGAAGCACATCTGATACCTCATGAGCTCATTCCCATGCTGAGACAGTCAATGAATGAATCATGAGTGTGGATGTTCATGCCCTCATTACAGAAGTCTCAGTAACTGTGAAGTCAACGGATATTTGACACATATGCCACAACCCAGTGAGGACTTCTATGTTCTGGGTCATCACTGACATTAGTTTTCTAAGTATCTTACTTCCCATATAAGAGGTAAACTGGAAGTTTGAATATCAATACTGTATGGACAACACTCTGGGTCAGTTGTGCAAAGCACGCCAATCAGAAAAATGGGAAATTATAATAGCTGCTTTTAAAGGTATTCTCTGGCTAAAAAATTCTGACAGTTCTCACCTCTTCTTGGTCAAGTATGTCCCATCAGAAAGTATATGTGTGACTAAAAGACAAGGAAGATGACATCAAGATCAAGATAAAGAACAAAAAGATGGAAAGAAAGAGGAAAAAGAGAGACAACATAGAAAAAGAGAGGAAAAACAACAATGAGATACTACTACACACCTATTAGAATGGTTAAAAATCAAGAACACTGACAATGCCAAATGCTGACAAGTATGTGAAACAACAGAAATTCTCATTTATTACTGTTGGGAATGAAAAATGATACAGCCACTTTGGAAGACAGTTTGACAGTCTTACAAAATTAAACATACTCTTACCATATGATCTAGTAATAATTGAGCACTTTGGTATTAACCCAATGGAGTTGGGAGCTTATGTTCATGCAAAAACCTGCCCACAGGTACTTTCGTTCAAAATCACCAAAACTTGGAAGCAACCAAGATGTCCTTTAGTAGGTGAATGGATAAATAAACTGTGGTACATCCGAGGAAATGATATATTATTCAGCACTAAAAAGTAATGAGTTATCAAACCATGAAAAGACATGAAGGAAACTTAAGTGTATATTATCAAGTGAAAGAAGACAATCTGAAAAGACTGCATACTGTGTGATTTCAATCATATGACATTCTAAAAAGGGAAAAACCATGGAGATAGTAAAAAGATCAGGTTTTCAGAGGTTGGGTGGTAGGGGATGAATAGAAGAAGCCCGGAGGATTTTTAGAGCAGTGAAAATAACTCCATATAATACTTTAATGGTATATGTATGTCATTATCTATGTATCCAAACCCATAGAAAGTAGAACACCAAGAGTTAACTCTAATGTAGACTATGGACTTTGAATTATTAGGATGTCAATGTAGGTTTATCAATTGCAACATCTGTTGGCAGATGTTGATAATGAGGGTATATATGTAGGAGCAGGGGACTCTTTGCATCTTCCTCTCAAATTTGCTATGAACCTAAAATTGCTCTAAAAAAGGGGAAGTCATATATATATTTTTAAGACATGTTTTTAATATATATTAAAATGATATATTAAATATAATTATATATATATATATATATATTCCAAGTAAAAAGAAAAAAGAGATGGAAGCACAGGAGGAACCAGGAAGAAGAGAGAGAGAAATGACTTGAGGAAGATGAATGCAAGGAGTTGAAAGAAAAGATGCAAGCTGCCATTCTCACACTAGGAACTGATCAAAGTGCAAATAAATACTCATGGTTTTGAGACTCAGTGGGTGGAGAGTAGGCTTCAACCAATCCATGTGGAACGAATTGCAAAATAGCCACCCTTGCCCCTGGAATTCTCATTCTGCAAGAGGACTAAGGACTGGGTTCAGAATTGAAATTGTCTTAAGGCAGAAAAGAATGCAGCCTCAATCACCACTCCATAGGTCTTTGAATTTGAGTAACACCCTAGTTATGGGCTAAATGTGTATGTCCTATATGTTAAAATCTTATTTCCCAATATGATGGTATTAGGAGATGGGGTCCTTGGAAGATCATTAGGTCATGAAGGTGGAGCCCTCAGGAATGGGATTAGTGCCCTTTCTAAAAGAGACACAAGATAACTATCTTTCTCCTTCTCCAAATGAGGATACAACCAGAAGGTGACTGTGTGCAACCCAGAAGCAGCCCCTTACCAGAACCCGGCCATGTCAGCCTGCAGAACTATAGAAAATAGATTCCTGTTGTTTACAAACCCCCAGTCTATGGCACTTTGTTGTGGTAGCCTGACCTGAGTCAACCCTTCTAGCCTACAGTCCGACTTCTCCTAGTCTTGTCCTGACCTTGCTCCATCTAACCAAGAATAGTCTCCAGGCCTTACTGGCCTTGGTGTGCACTTGACCCATACTCCAAATAGCCAATCAGTGGTTCATCCTCATGGAAAAATGCAAGAAAGGACCAGAAGCACATCCTAATTGTACAAGAAGCCAGCAGAGTCTTTGATTATTACAACTACCTGTAAAGTCAAGACTTTAGCCTTCTACCACAGCATATTTGTCACAGCCTCTTTCTTAGGAACTGTCTTCACCTTAAAGATTTCTAGGTCTTTGATGAGCTCCAATTCAAACGTAGAGGTCAAGGTCTGAGATTGCCAATAATCACTCCTTTTTCTCATCCAGTTTCTTTTTATCTCTAAAATGATGATAAGAAATAGAAACCTTCCCATCTCATCCTGTGCCTTCCAACTCTGAAAACATTCCTAGCCAATTAATCCATATAATAAACCCCAAATCCAACTTATGTGCACAGATTTGCTGTTTAGATAGGCCATCAATGAGAAGGTCTGAGGGCAGGGATGGGAACAGGCAATAGCTACAGCTACACTGAGTTTCAAATAAAGAATGTATGCCGGACATCTTCCATTTTCTTCTCAAGATCCTATTCTCCATCATCTCTACGTTACTCGTGACCCAGTAGGCTTCTCTGTGGGAACCACATCAACAAACTTCCTACACCCTCCTGGAGTAGTTGGACTCAACCAATGGGAAGTACCAGCAGGAGTTCAGAAGAAGCAGAGTGCAGCCAAGGTATTTATTTCCCTGGTGTCTTCTATCAAAGATACACAAAGCCAGACACCAGTTAAAGGTGTTAAGGACAGATTTTATTCAGTAATAACTATTGCAGTAGGGTGGAGAGTTCAGCATGAACTGAACTTCACTGAAACAGAAAGCAGAAACCTTTTTAAAGGCTGGGGTGAGCTAGAGGAAAAACACTGAAGCGGGGGAAGGGTTGGTTCAGGTGCTTAGGCCATCTAGGTCTGCTAAATGGTGCTTTTAAAGTTAGGCTCCTGGGCAACCCTCTCAGGTCCATTCCTGCTCTGGGAGCTTTTCTGTCCTCTCAATAAATCCTGCTTTCAAAAACAAAAATAAATAAATAAATAAAGTTATGCTTCTGCCCTCCCGCAGAGACTGGGAGATAGGGGCTCTGTCTTCAGGTATTGGCTGGAACCAATACTTGATAAACTTGAACTTTTCCAGGCAGGAACCTAAGGGAGCTGGAGTCATCATTCTGAGGACATGACCTTGAGCTGTTAGAAACGATGCTAGTGTTTATGTCTTTTAGTGCAGGGGTTTGGATGGAGTCCTGAGGTGCCAAGAGTTTTTTTCCCTTCATATCTCCCCAGCAGGTCCCTTGTAGGATGGTTGTCTCCCCTGACCAGCTGTTTCAGCTCCTGACAGGTTGCCCTCTCCATACAGCCCCTTATTTTATTGGGTTGTCGTAATGACCTCTCCTCTTGCTTTTTTGGGTGTATGAGTAAGTAGTATTACTCTTGACATGAATACCATTCCTTGTGGTTTTTCTAAACCATGACCACACGTTTGCAAAGATTCATTTAATAAATATGTAGTAAGTGCTGTTCCCAGTGTTCTACTCATATCCCTTAACCTTTCGGTGTGTTCTGGTTGACTTCCAGCTGCCAACACCTGTATCCCAAGCCTGCAAACATTGTTCTGGAATCTTGGAAGGCTGTTTTGCCCATGACCGTAGCAGCCAGCTGTGTGGGGAATTCATATCCAACACCTCTGAGCAGATCTCCACCAATGACCCTCAGGAGATGGTGAATATGTACCCCAGCTTCCTCATTCTTGGATGGGATCATTCTAAGGCATACACTTTCTACCATTTGACATACAGTGTTTTTCTGTATAATAAACTCTGATCACTCACTCGCACTTATCCATTGCTGCATAGGAGATGAAACTAAACTTAGAGTGATTAACAATACTAAGCATTTTATTTGCTTCTTGTTTTGTGGGTCAGCAATTTTGGTTGGGCTTAGCTGGGCACCTCTACTGGTCTCATCTGGGATTAGTCATTTGGTGACAATCACTTGGAGGATCAATGGCAGCAGGTTTCTCTAGAGGACCTCAGGCTGGAATGGCTCATTTCTGCTCCACATGTTCTCATCTTCTGGAGGACTGAGTCTAGGTGTGGATTTCTTCCGATGGTGGTCTCAGAGCACTTCTAAGAGGGCAAGAAATAAACAGCAATACCCCTTGAGGCCTAGTCCCAACTTCACTTCCAGTGTTTTCTATTGATCAAAAAAAGTCACAAAGCCAGCCAAGATTCAAGGGCTGGAGAAAGAGACTTGCTCATAAGAGTTCATGATCATTTTCAACCTAACCATATATACGAAGATAGCTGCCTTTTCTCCCCTCAATCACACCCCCATTCTCCCACTAGTGTCCTTCTCCCTCACAAATAAATACTGGTAATACAATTATTGTCTCAAAGCCTAGGTAAACCCAAACTCTCTTCAAATTATTTCATTTTCAGTGTTTCATTTGTTTATTGCTGCTACCGAATGGTATTAAATATCATTATGTAATTTAGCTCAAGGCTTGAAAAAGGCACAGGGTTTTAGAAATTCCCATATAATGTTGCCAGTAAGAGGTGAGGGTATCTCACTATGAGAAACATTTCCACCAGAGCCCACCAATAATTCTGGTTATTTTCCCCTTCTATTTGTGCAAGAGGTATCCACACCACTTGAGTTTGAACATAGTCATATGATTTGCTTTGACCAATAAGATGTGTGTGGATGTAGGATAGATTATGTTTGTTTGCCTCAAGAAAGAGGGCATAAACGTATTTAAAACCCAGTACTCCAGGGCTTCTTATTATTTTCCTGAGAAATTAGAAAAGTAAGCAGTTGGGCTGAAACTCAATGGGAAGGCCTGAGAAATAACACTCCTCTTTTAGAAGGCTGGGTGATTTAGATGTGGCTGCTGTTTTCCTGCTGAGGGAGCTCTTAAGGAATTTGGTACCATGAGTCTATTTTTAAAGTAGAGTGAATCAATAGTCAAGGCCCAAATGTTCCCGTGAGCCTCTCTAGGAACCAAAGCTCAATTACAAGAACTGTGCATTTCAAAATATATGTGGTAGTTTCTAGGGACAATCAATCAAAAATTGAAATTAGGACTGTCCAAGAAACTTCTAGATGAAAAACCATCTAGATTAAGTGTCTTTTAGTTCAAACTTTTATTATGGCTTGGATTTACTCCTCAAAATCCCTATGGCCAGGAAATTAATTATATCCCACAAGTATCCCATTCCAACTGTAGTGAGCTCTAAGAGATGAATTGATTTTCATTTTTTACTTTTGCCATCCTCCTGGCTCTCTGGGAGTGTACAAAATAAAGGTGACTTTTTCACCTTGAGAGCCATCTCAATATTTGATGACAGTGATCATGAACACTCTTCTCATTACTCTTCTTTCTCACCTCAGGCTTCTCATTGCCTTTAAATGTTCATTGTGCCCTTTACTTACAAATTTTGTTATTTATCCAATAACATACTTAGTTTACATAAGCAATAATATCTACTATTAGTTATAAATTTACATAAGTAATAAAACCATATATTTTTTATAGAAGTTTTTTGTTTTGTTTTGTTTTTTGAGTTAGAGTCTCACTCTGTCATCCAGGCTAGAGTACAGTGACACACTCATGGCCACCCCAGCGTCTACCTGCTGGGCTACGGTGATCCTTCCGCCTCAGCCTTCCAAGTAGCCAGAACTACAGGCACATGCTACCATGCCCGGCTAATTTTTTATTTATTGTAGAGATGAAATCTCACCAAGTTGTCTGGGCTGATCTCAAACCCTCGGGCTCTGGCAATCCATTTGCCTCGGCCTCCCAAAGTGCTGGGATTATAGGCTGAGCCACTGGGCCCGGCCTTTTATAAAAGTTTAAACAATAGAGCCATTTCTAGAATAAAATGCTAAAGACCCCTTTCATATGATAAACTCCCCATTTCCTATGTTTCTCTTCAGAGGTAACATTTTTTAACACTTTGGTATATCTTTTTTTAGCTCTTATTTCATAAAGCTATACTCTATGTGTGCATATGCAAAGACAAAATGTTATGATCCATTTTTGATCTTATACAATGGAATTATATTACAGTCTTTCTATGCTTCAATTCCCTTATATATTTCCACTGAATACTAGTTTTAGAGGTGCTTCTATAAGAACATCCAGCAATATCTTACTGCATTCAATGGCCACAAAAAGTATTCCACATTATGACTGCATCATAATTTAACATTCCCCTATGGATAGTCATTTTGGCGATTTTCAATTTTTCACTATGGAAAACAAAGCTAAAATAAACCTTTTTGTGTATGTGTCTCAGTGCAAGGGTCCCCAACTCCCAGGTCACAGACCAGTACCAGTCCAGAACCTGTTAGGAGCCAGGCTGCACAGGAGGGGGTGAGTAGTGGGAGAGCAAGTAACCATAAGAACCATAGAAAATGAAGGACATACCCTCATGGAAATTGGAACTGGCATCCGTTTCCTGAACAAAACTCGAAACCCACAAGCCATAAGAGATAAGATAGACAAGTGGGACCTCATCAAACTAACAATCTTCTGCAAAGCCAAAGAAACCATCAAGAGAGCAGGGAGACAGCCTACAGATTGGGAAAAAGTATTTGCCATCTGATTTTCTAACAAAAAAAAAGTGAAGATATTCATGTTTAAGCTGGTGACTAACATTCTCATTTTAATTTTTGCTGCTATACAAAATGGTTTATGCCTGATAGGCCTTTTATTTTTTTTTTCAATTGTATTTGTGCACTATTTACTTTATATTTTTGTCAATAGTGTTTTTATAGTATTCACATCATGCTATATTGCTTCCTATTTTTAACTACCCTAAAGATTTATATGAATATTTTTGAAACTCTATGGTTTTATAAATATCAAGACTTTGCCATATAATTTCATTCCCAGCAAGACATGACCTTCTCTGTTTTGTGTCAGCCCAATCTTCATCTCCAGAGTTCTAAAGTAGCAAGTTAATAGGCTAATGATCTTTGTTAGATTATGAATCTCTTGGAACTGGAATTGTGCACCGTTTCTTTTTCATTCTCCAATGTCAGAATAGTTCATACCACACAGGTTAAGCTAAAGGAGATATTAGTGAATGGGTTATTTCCTAGATCTTATTGGCTTGAACTTTGACTCTCTTTGAGAGAGAGGTCTGCTTTTGTAACTGTCTTAGACTCACCATTGTAAGACTTCCCACTTTAGTTTATCCTTTCAAGAAATACATAACCATGATTATTTATTCATCTTCCCTGTATTATCCTCATTGTTCCTATAACAATTCCCTAGTCTAACTATTATTTGAACTGTAGATTGACTTTCATGTTTTCAGTATTAGATTCTGTTTACCTGTTGTATTGGACTGAAGGTTTATGTTTTCCCAAAATTCATATAATGGAATTTTAGCCCCTAAAGTGATGGCATTAGGAGGTGGAGGCTTTGGGGGATGATTAGGTGACAAGGACAGGGGACTTATAAATGGGATTAGTGCCCTTTTAAAAGAGACCCCAGAGAGCTACCCCTCCCCCTTACACCATGTGAGGTTACATAGGAAGACTGCTGTCTATGAGGAATTGGGTCCTCACCAGACACCAAATCTGCTGACACTTTGATCTTGGACTTCCCAGCCTTCAGAGTTGTGAGAAATAAATCTTTATAGTATATAAGCCAACTATTCTATGGTATGTTTTTTCTAGCAGTTCACATAGACTAAGATACTCATTGCATAATTATTCACTATTTAAAAAAATAATTCTCCCAATCTATTTCATCTCAGAATTTAATGAATAATTAACTTTGAATTATATTCAAAATGCACTTATAAACATGGACATTTTAAAACTGCATTCAGTACCAAAATAGAATAATAAGAATATGAAGAATCTGAGTAAGGGTTATATTTCAAAGAATATTCCAAATTTAGAATGACCTGTATTAAAACTAAAAGTTTGTTTGGCTTGTTATAAATGTGTGTTTTCACCTTGAACTATGTTAAATAAAACATTGTGTCCAGTAAAACTATATAAGCAACTTCTGACCCGGACATAAATTCTCACAGGTGCAGCTGTGTGTTTGTTTCTGAATACCAAAACCTAAATAATCCTTGATAAACTTGAGTATATTCAGGATGTGGTAAGATAGCTAATCATGTGTTTTCAGAAATAATGCAAGAAATGGGCAATACTTAATCTAGAAGTGAGAGATACTATAGGGCCTATAATGATTGTTTCAAGTGTTTGAATGCATTTTCTTGGAAAATAGGATCATGTTGTCTCAAAGGGATGAACTAGTGATCACAACTGAAGTCACAAGAAGATAAAACTTTGTTTACCACAAGGTTGTAAACATAATTGAATAGTTGTCCATAATTGAAATTAACAAGCCTGGAAATTTTTAAACATCCTGTCTATGGAAGCATTAAGAAGCTGGATGGCCACTTATTGAGATGATTCTGAAAAAAGAGGGAGTATTTCCTTTCAGGTTTTTTTTCAGTCTTTTATTCTTCTTTGTTATTCCTAGTCTTCTCACATAATATTTTTGAGATTGTCAAGGACCTATAAAAGATTATAGAGTTCTAATGAAATTACTTCCTCATAAAGCAGATGAATAAACTAAAAACAGTAATACAATGTGACTTGCAAAAAACCTCATAGGGAGTTTCAAACACTGAATAACTTTCTTCTGATGCATTTATGTTTCAGTAATGAAAAATATGGTAAGTAAGAACTTGGATAACTGATGCAATGCTAAATAGATCATGTTTTCCAAAGTCTAATCATATTAAAAATATAATTTGCATAATCAAAAATACAATGTGATACATATGTGTATATGCACATACACATATATGCAGAGAGAGAGCAATAAAATAATAGTGGCAGGTATTAGGGTATTGTTATAAACAATCTTCATACAAAGAAATGCAAACAAATTTAAAGATCACATATTGTATAGCTCTGTCATTTTGCATTAGTAGACACAGGGCTTTAGAAATTTTAAGCAATTTAACCAAGGTTAAAAAAGAGCAAGTAGCAGAGCCAGAAGTAATACCTAGTCTTCTGAGAAGCAGTCTGCTTTTCTTTTATACAAAGAGTTCATGTATTTCTCTAGGCTACACAAAGGGTAATTTGCTATGGGTGTATCGGCAAATTATTACTTCCAAAGGGTGGTGGAGAGACAAATTCATATATTTCTCAAAATAGTAAAAAATAGCCTGAATCACTAAAAATACTTCTCCGAAAGTTTTGCCTATATCTCTATTTTCTACCGTATCTTTTACTATCTACAGCAATTTAAGCAGGTGATATTTAGAAACAATCAATAGTATATATTCATTAAATCCTCTTTCTCAAGGTCATATGATTTGACCCTTTTGTAGTTAATCTTTTCAATTCTACTAAGCTAAAAATAAAAAGTGACTTTGGATCTCTAAGGGCATAGAGCAGCCAAGAACAAATTAAGGAAACTCTCCCAATGCAGCAGTGCATTGCTTTCAAAGAATGCCTCAAACCAGGGAATTAAAGAACAATCACATACAGAAGCTTCTAAAGGAATATTTATAAACATAGAAAAAAACAGCTTGCATAAATCTCAAACATTTAATCTAGAATGATTAAATTCATCAAACGTTCACAAATATAAATATAAATATGACATAAAATTACTTGCTTCATTGAATATGAAAATGTTTCAATTTGTGGCTTAAGCAAAATGTTTTATGAGTCTTTAGTTTGCCCTGGACGTTATGCATCATCATAATTTTCTAATGAGCTTAAGATATCCATGAACAGAGGTGATGAATCATATTTGTGGTGGCCCTTAAAAACAACTTTTTCTGACTCTGCTGTAAGTTACAAGAGATGCGAGAAAATGAGAATAAAATCTCATTACCACTGACAACCTCACAACTCAATAAACCTGTTTTAAATCTTTAAAAAAAGTTGTGGAAATAAAAGTAACTGCCACTGGAATAAACATTTCTTAATGTTTTAGGAGCTAAAAGACAGCGCACTCTGTCTTGACACCATTTGAACTTATCTTCCCAGTTTGCTTCGTAAATGTTTTAAAAAAGGTAGAATTAAGATTGGGATGAGAGTCAGTCCTAAATTTATAAACACTTATTGATGTTTATCAATAAACAAATAAATATTTATTGACATCCTGCTCTAAGACGTTGATAATATTGTTTATAATTATTGTTTATTTTAAGAATGCACTGAGGATGGAATTATTATCCTTATAGAAAAGGGCAAAATTTTATTTATAAGAACTGTTTAATTAGTTTTTTTAAGGAAGGTAGTAAATGCAAGAAAATATTATACTCACAAGATTTATATGTATAGGGAAACAAGACAAAAGAAAAAGGTGTTTTGGGGCCACTTCGATCAGACAAGAGGGAGGATTATAACCTCAGTGTCTTGGCAGTCATTACAATATTGGAAGCTAAGTAAGCTGGTGAAAGAGGAAAGAGATGTTACTCTGAAAAAAATCACACTGATATGAGAGAGTGGAGGAATGGCAAATGCCTTTGTAATTTGGAAAAGAGGCAAGAATGTCTAGAGAGCAATTCCAAGAAGCTTTCTGAGAAGTGTTGAATGGAGGCTCATGAAATACCCTTTATAAAGTCTTCATTAATACATATATATTAGTATTTAATGTTTCTGAAGTCAGATTTGGATTTATATGTATTATATCAAATACATTTATATTTACATAAATAATACCAATATGCAGAATCAGAACCAAAAAAGAATCTGACATTTTTAAGAAAATATAATTCTATACCAAGTACAAGTTATTTCTACAGGCTGTATTTATTATTTTCATCTGAATTTTCCTATACAAAATAATTCCAAATGATTGTCTTCAGAAAATAATTGAGAACTTTTTATCTTTGGCCCAGTATAAACATAGGTTGGATTCTACAATGCAAAAGAAATGAATAATGATTAATTATACTTGGTTTCCAGGTAAAGTAACTTGTTATAAGTTAGCACTAAAAAAGTAACTAACTTAAGAATCATGGCCTACTGTTTACACTTAAAAAACAACATAATGTGAAGCAATTGCAGGTAATCAACCTCTGTAATCGTTCTTTCTTCATACAAAGAAATGTGCATAGTTGAAAACTGAGTATTTGTTTTTTTGTTTTTTGTTTTTTCCGTAGATTACTGACTCCCTGCTGTATATCTTCACCTAAAGTAGCATTTTAGAACAATTAGTGATTGTAGAGATGATTATAATGTCACAAATGTGAGATTATGACTTTAGCTAAAGAATAAACAGCAGGAGGAGAAAGGCTATTAAGGAGTAAATATACAATTTCCCGAGAAGTATGGTTTGCAATTAGAAAGAAATGGGAACAAGAGAGCACAGTAAGACTCAGTTATAAACATTTATAATTTTTATTGTTGTTAGTTTTAGCTGGAAAATATTTCTAAGTAAGAAAGTCACTGAATTTTTTTAAAAATTAGAACACTAATTTATAGAAGTTTCTCTTTTTCTTTGAAAAGAAAATAAAATATTTTTAAAATGACAAAGATCAGAGAAGCAAAACATTACTTAAAAAATCACAAGTTAAATATGTATATATAACCACAAACATTGAATGGATAAACACAGTTTAATGACTTGAACAAAATGCTCTGCTAAAACACTTGAAAAGAAAACTGAATGTCAGGAATCTAAACTCTTCCACCTCACCCATCTCATAAGTAAACCAAATTAAACAAAGAATGAGAACAATTCAAGACCAGGACGAGCAACTATTTCTTAATGTAGATCACAGTTATATTTTAAAATAATGTTGCACAAAAGTTGATGGTAGGTAGATAGACAACGGGGGTAGGGGAAGACAGGCAATTAAGGTAATAGATACTATTTTTGAAAAACTTTGCTTCAAAGTGCATTTTTCTCCTAAAATTTCTTGTATTCTATTCTCCAAATAAAGCATACATTTCAAGCAATCTAAAAAAAATGTTAAAATATAACCTCAATGACGGATTATATTATTATTAGAATAAAACGGCAAGAAAATTTGAAACTCCAAATTGCATGTTATTATAAGTAAATTACTTATGCAATAAGATTTTTGTCTTGATGTTTTTAGGAAAAAAATGAAATGCTAAAACAAATGGAGAAATACGGTCAGATAATTACCAAATTAACAAACTCAGCACCAAGAGAAAACAAAAATAAAAACAAAAATACAGCCTTGGACTCCAGAATGCTAAACCCAAGAAAATTGTATCTAGAGTAATCTTTGAGGGGAAGAGAGAAATGGAGAATAAAGCCGAAGAGATAGCCCAGTGAAAAATCATTGTATCAGTCCCCAGAAAAACAGAATCAATGCAATATATTTTTGTGTGTTCATGTGTGCGCATGCATATGAATAAATTTAAGTTTGTTTGTGTGCATAGATAGGTTGACAAATAGATGATAAACAGATTTATTTCAGATGTTAGCCACATCTACAAAATAATTTCAATGTAATATCTATATTAGTGTTCAATTAAATTACTAGGTACTATAGCTTGGCTGAGTTAACACATAAAACTAACCATCACAGTGACACTGTTTTCTGGGCTAGCTCAAGGGATTTGGAGTTTATTCTAAATAAATGAGAAGCCTTTGATGGGCAGGGCAGATCAAAGATGCCATGTTATAAATTCGGGGCAAAACATTTATAGTACTTGCTTATATTGAGTTTTGAACAGAAATGAGAATATTTAAAGAATTATGATCTAGTAAGTAGAATAAACAATGCTTACTTAAAAACAAACAAACAAACAAACAAAAACTTCCAAAGCATCATAAGAAAACTCACAGTCACAATCGCAAGGTTCTCAATAGGGACAAAGAGTATATTTATATAGACATATATAAAGACAATTTACAAAAATATTCAAGGATCATTACAGAAATTTTCTTAGACTATATTTTGCCTTTGCTTGCTTTTCAAATATTCAAATAATTATTTAAAAAAGAAATTCAGGTACCAACTAATATATTCTAATTTTAAAAATAAGTTTGCATTGCCTTTTCCAGTAACATTAGGTTTATTATAGTATTTAATCAGTGCAGAGATTCTGAATATATATTTTTAATGGCTAAAACATAAATTTAAGTATACTGATACAAGGGAAACATCAATTATATCCTAAGTCAATTTATATGATGGATCATCAAGAGTGGGAAACTAGACTTAACAATTATGAAACATGAGGATGGAATGTAAAATATATTATGTGTTCATAAAATTTCTATTTTATATTGCTTTTCTTATACTAAAAATATTATCTCTTTCCCCTAATAAGCATCATAAATATTTTTCCTATTTCCAGCTATGCTGAAATTATGTACTACTACCACCAGTGTAATTTTAAAGCTCATAAAATATTCTTTAATTCACAGAAATTGTTGCCTTAGTATGAGTTATCTGGTTTATAATAATCATAACTCTTAACTTGCATATTGAGCGCCTTTAAGAACTCAAATAACTTAAGTCATTAGCTAATTGAACCAGCAAATAATTATATACTTGTAATTTATCAAGCATTTCATGGTTTCCTCGTTCCCATTTTTGGATACTAATCTTTATTTGGATTGGAAACATTATATTTCAATTGCATCTATTTTTTACTATTTGGAATGCCTTAGGTTAAAGTACTCACATTTATTAAAAAATAGCATGTCTTCTGAAAAGAAAATATAGGGCTTGTCTCCAGATTCAGAATAGCCATTCAACTCCAGAATTTTATTTTTTATTCATAATCATGATTTTATAGCAGACAATTACGTAGACTGCAAAGACGTGGAAATGAGAAATATCGAGCATATAAAAGGCATGACCTCATCCCTGTAAGGGTTATATGTTCATCTAACCAGTATATTTTCATTAGGAATAGATTGGAAATTACATACATGGGATCAATCTTTATGAGGAACTTACACTTGACTAATTTAATGGCAATATACATCACTGCTAAAGTCACAGGGAAACTTGATTTGTGTGCATAGTCATTTGACGTTAACACCGTACTCCAACCTGACCTAGAGAGATTATCTGTCTTCAAAAGATAGTTCTCTGGATATCATTCAACTCATTCTGTGTGGTGGTTCCCCACAGAGTTCATCTATAGCTTTTATCTTTGCATTTGGAGACCTTTGACTTCAGAAGGTACTCTGAAGAAAAATCACAAAGGTTCTAAGAGTTATACCTGCTTCATAACCTCTACTTAAAAAAAAACACATATGATAGTATTGCTAATATGAGACTCATCAGTAATATAACCCAAGGTGAGAAAAATGTATACATAAAATGTTATAATAAATACTTTAAATAAATAAATTTGTGTTATTTTAATATTTTTAAAGAATAATTGTAAGTCAAGTTATAAAAACATATGAGTAATTTGAAAATTATTTCTGTACTAAGCATAGTACTTATGGATTATTTAAAAGCCACAAGATTGTAATCACTACCCACAAAATGTGCAGTAAAATATTTTTATCTTTTAATTTTCATTTATTTTGATCTGGACAGTGCAATTATCTCAATTTTACAGAGACAGTATCTTTCTAATTATTTCAGAGTTGCAGCAAGAAGTTAAGGAAACCTTCCAAATTTCAAATTGTTTTTATAATATAGCAAAGGCAACTTATCTATTTGCTCATACATTTAACAAACATGAGATTTCCTACTATGTACCAGGAACACTGCTAGATGTTGGAAATAAAACAATGAACCAAAAGAAGCACAGCTCATGATGCTATGGAGATTTTAATCTAATAGATACACCAGAATTGGGAAAAAATAAATAACACTAAATATATAAATACAGATTGAGCTGTGTTCTAATGATAGACAAAGAGGTTCTGTGGAAAAGAAATTAGAAAAGTATCCAACATTTGAATGAAGGTTAAGAAAATTGTCTCAGGGAAATTTATAGCTGCCTTAAATTCTAATTATTTATTTATTTATTTTATTGATATGCAATATTTGTACGTTTTATGGGGTACATGTAGTATTTTGCTACATGCACAGAGTGTATAATGATCAAGTCAGAGTATGCCCTAAATTCTGATGGTTAAGTTACAAAGAATAATACTGATTTTGAAAGTTTGGGTTATAAGAGAAAAGAATAGTATGGAAGAAGGAAAACAATGGGCAAAGAATCCAGGGTAGGAGGAAACATGGTACACTGGCAAAATTTAACCAAGTTCGAGGAGATTTGGACGGCAGGAATCAGGAGCAGATTAGTCACAAACTTGGTAATAGAGAGAGGTGATGACTACATTGGAGCGCCTTTAAACCTCTTCAAAAAATGTCTTCTTTATCCAGTTAATGATAGAAAGCCAACAGAAATGTTTAGTGAGCAGAATCATCAGTTTAAAACATATTTTTGTGTTATAACATGGAAGAACCTAGAGGATGTTATTCTAAGTGAAATGAGCCAGAAACAGAAAGACAAATATTGCATGATCTCATTATTTTTTGTTAAGATTTGTCAAAGTCAAATAGAGAGACAAATCTCTAAAATGAAAACATTTTATTTTAAAGGAAAGAATTGCAATTTGGGGTCTGCATGCAGACCAGATGTTATTCAAGTATGTCTGAAGAACAAAGAGAAGTTTAGAGGTTTTATAAAAATGATAAATATTACATATTGCTCTTTGAAAAATGTTATTGACACTAGTAAAGCTCTAAGGAGTGGGCAAATTCTGTTAGGTAAGTGACTACTAGTCTTAGTTGCATCAGGCCATTTAGCAGCTATTATATAGAACTAGTTTTAGGATACAGCAGGCAGTTTCAGGTTTTCAGGGAATTACATTTTTGGAGCACTAATTTGTGCCCTGAGTGTTTCCCTGGCTTTTGCTTTCCAACTCTGTTTTAGTTGAGTATGACAAGAATGACTCAATCTATGTGATAAAATTTTCACAAATTCAATATCTAAAATCTTTTTTAAAAAGGAATAGAAACATAGACTAGAGAGTGATTATGAGAGACTGGATTGCAGGGGGGAGTTGAGGGTGGAGAAATAAGGTGTGGATCAAAGTATACAAAATTGCAGTTATGTAGAAGAGATAAGTTTAGAGACCTCATGTGGAAAATGAGGATTATAGTTAATAATAATGTACCCTATGCTAGTAATTTATTAAGAGAGTATATTTCAGGTACTCTTACCAGTTACCAAAACTTGGAAAGAGTTATATAGTTTCAAATCTATTCCTAATAAAAAAAAAAAAGAAAAATAAATTAAAATGATAGAATAGGCATATTAATTTGCAATACTCTATTAGTAACTTTCCTATGTACGTGTATATCATATTTGGCCTTGTTGTATAAAATGGATTGGAGAGGACCAGAGTAGATTCACAAAGACCCACATGAGAAGCTTGAAGAAATCAGCATTAGAAACAGAAGAGAATATCTAAGCTTTTCAGAGTTAGGACATTGGTTGTGGTTGGTGAAGAAAAGGAATGGTTGAAGGATGACTTCTTATTTTCTGGATTGGGCTTCAAAATGAATAACTCCTATTCCAGAATTCTTATATTTGGGGGACAGAGGGTAGTTTCATGGGCAACACCAGAATTTAGTTTTAAAACTGTGAGGAATTATCCAGACATTTGGATGGATATATCTTGATAGTCAGTCTAGGAAGAGATACTGGAAAATATATAATCATGGATGTTATCCGCCGAATAAGGATTGCTGAGGGTCTGGGGATGAATGATTTTCTCAAAAGGTATGCAAAAGATAATAAGAGAACCTGGGGAGATATCTTTAAACATCAATGTTTAAACGCTAAAAATACAGCTTTAGAGAGGCAAAGTATTCAAATTTGGAAGACTGTTGTTTGATAGAAAAAAATATATTTTTCCAATGTACTTATTTATGGAATTCTCCACATGCTCTTATTCAGTTTTTTAAGCTCTCAGTAACTTTCACCTTTAAATATACCATATAATTTACTTATTTATCATATTTGTATTCTGTTTTCTCCAACAGCAATGTCAGCTTCAAAATGGCAGGATTTTTTAAAATTGTTTTCACTGTATCACCAGAGTTTTGATAATGCCTTCCACATAGCAGGTGCTCAATAAATACTTGAATGTGTGAATGAATTGAAGAATATAAGTGAAAAGTTCAAAACAATTTAAGGTACTAAGTTAAGCTGTTGAAGAGGCTAGAAATAGTATCTGGGATCATATTGTCATAGGATCTTTTATCATATGTTTCTGTTTTGAAACTATTATTTAGGTCATTATAAGTCACTAAAATTTACAGAAAAAAAGAAATGATAAAATGAGAATAATATTCTACAATGCTATTTCTGTCAGCAGTATAAAAACTTTATTGAGCCGGGCTCGGTGGCTCAGCCTGTAATCCCGCGCCTTTGGGAGGCTGAGGTGAGTGGATTGCCTGAGTCCGTGGGTTCGAGACCCGCCTGGGCAAGCGAGACCTCATCTCCACGATAAATCAAAAATCAGCTGGGCGTGG